>MKEJ01093733.1:0-10108 GCA_001753735.1 Embelia ribes
CTTGGTAGCAATAGACTATGTGTCCAAGTGAGTTGAAGTAATCCCTACACGTACCAACGACCATAAGCTCGTCATTAAATTTTTAAGGGAGTACATTTTGCTCGCTTCGGAACTCCTCGAGCAATTATCAGTGATGGCAGGAAACACTTTTGCAATTAACCTTTTCGGGTATTGATCAAAAAGTATAGGGTTGTGCATAAAATTGGTACTGCTTATTACCCATAAATGAGTGACCAAATTGAATAGCCAATCGTGAAGTCAAGGGGATCTTAGAAAAAACGGTTAATCCAAACCGCAAGGATTGGTCATAACGACTTATTGATGCACTATGGGCTTATCATACTGCCTTCAAGATGATCTTAGGGATGTCTCCCTACAGGCCTGTCTATGGCAAGGCATGTCATCTTCCATTTGAACTTGAGCATAAAACCTATTGGGCTGCTAAAAAATGCAATGAGCCATTTCTTGCTACGGAGGAAAATTGTAAACTACACATTATTGAACTTGAGGAGTTAAGGAATGATGCGCACAAAAATGCCAACATTGCAAAGGCTAAGATGAAGTCTTTACATGACAAACACATCGTTACCCGCCGTTATTCATTCAGTGATAGAGTTTTACTCCACAACTCCCAGTTACTTTTCTTCCCGGTTACAGATTTTTTGTCTGTCTGACGGCCGTCCGATGGCTTAAGGCATTGGACAACACGCCAGACAAACATGTCCAGAGTTACCCCTGATCCAAAAAAAGTTGAAAATTTTCTAAGACATTTTTTCAGTATCCGACGGGTTACTTGCCAATGAACAAGCATCGGACACCCTACTCAGAATCATCAGACAGCCTTAGTAAATGCAAATTTTCATCTTTCTACTCTTTAGGGATCTTGTCGGACAACTAGCATCTTTTTGAACGGTTATGTCTACTTCAAATTAGATATGTATCACTCATATACACCTTTCAAGACCAAGAAATGAACAAGCTATATCATTCAAGTTCACAAGTCCAAAAGCTCAAATTCCCTTTTCATTCTTACTCAATTTTGTTACTAATTTATAAGGGTTAAATTTGAGTGACATTCTCATGCTAAACTTTGCTGTAATATTAGGAAGTAAGTTATAAACTTTCAACTTTTGTTTTTGAGCTAGTTTTTGGTAATTTGAGAGGGATTGTGTTCGGGTTGTGAGTACAAGCTCGAACTAGGAACTCGAGTAGCTCAAGAATTTAGGTAGCAAGTAGTATCCGTCAAACTACTTGATTTTAGTCACGGTTAGAACTCAGAATACTAACCGGCTCTTTAGGTTGTAAAATTTTATATTGCATTCTAAAGGAAACTCACAACGTACAATCTTGAAGAGTGGACGTAGGAGTCCTACCGATTCATTGTCGAGAAAGACTATTGCCGAACTACTAAATATTGCGGTGTTGTATTTTCTTTCATGTCCTTTATTTTCAATCTATTTATTACTATTATCATTTGCTCATTCATCATACTTCTTAAAACACATTTTTGAGAAAGATAGAAAGATTTTTAACTCGATAATTTTTACAGAAAACCAGTTCACCCTCCCTCCCCCTTCTTGGTTTGCCTTTTTGGCTAAACACAAGGGATGTCTATTATCGTGCGAAAGCCGTTGCGTGTTAGAACAACCATTTTCTTGGTTGCCGGTTTTGGGGCAAAGAAGCTCCCACTGGACACAAGCAGCAGCTTGCTTTCAAGCTTGGTATAGTAGAGCTCTGGAAAGGTTGCTAGAACGCCTAGCGTGTGCAGGCTTTTTGTTCCTATCTTGTAGGACTTGTCCTGTGAACCAAAAGATTGAAACTCGTTACAAATAGGGGGCTAAAGAACGAAAGGATGGCGAAACAAGAGAGCATAGCAAGCATATATAAAGAAAGAGTAATTATATATGTACATATTATTGTGTACATACTTTGTATATACACTTGGTTGGCAAAATCATAAACGTTGATCTCCTCCTTTAAGTATAGGAGCAATTCACATCATCTAACAATCAAACAACATGGTATATTAGAAAAAAAAATGACTTTTTTGATTGTAGCTTATAAATTTTAATTTTTTTAATTTTTTCTCTTAAAAGTTGGACAATGTTTGTTGTTCAGCCTATAAATTGAAATTTTTTATTGTTATGGTATAAGTAAGCTAAAAATTTTAAATTGTAGGTATTTATTTTTTTATAGTTTGAAATAAATCGCTTATTTGCTTAAGAGGCGCAAACAAATGAACTTGAAGTATATATATATTAATATGTATGTAAATCATTATCATGTAAAAATTCTACGCATTTAGGTATATGAACAATTCTATGTGTTTTTTTGACCTAATGTGGAAAATATGTTATTCACTGCGTATATCACGGGGGTAAGAGACTTGAGTCCTCTCTCAACTATACAATCTTTAGAAAATTAGAAAATTTTCCTTACATTTGTTACGTCTTCCTAACTAACTAATCTTTCACAAATGAAAAGTCAAAAAATAACAAACTTCTTCCTAACTAACTAATATTTCACAAATGAAAAGTCAAAAAATAACAAACGTTTCATGGAATTTTGGTCCTTGAATTTCTAATAGGGTTAATTACAATAGCGAACTTGGCTCCTGGAATTTTGGTCCTTGATATCTCTAATTGAAAAATAAAGTCTTTGAACTACTATAACTTTGCTCTCTATAATAGCACGAACAAAAAATCAGAAACATAAAGTCAGTTTCGGTTCGAACTTAGTCATGCATATATTTTGTAATTCCACCAAATCATAGCATGTGGTATGGTAAATCATGACTCTTGTCACACTATCCCGTGACATATCCAAAATTTCCGAATAAAAGTATGTAACACTTTTATATATGAGATTAGTACTTTATGTCAGGCTGATTGCAATATAGTGGGATTAATAAAAAAAAATATTTGTATTTTATATAAAAATTCTACAAATTTTTGAATTGTGTCCCTTCCATTCAATCCGTCAATGACGACTCCATTTTCACATTTCTTGTGTATTTGTTCATCTTGATTACTATCTTCTTTCATTGAGTGATTGTTTGGTTATAATTTATATGTTTTAATTTTTTAATATTTTTTACTTAAAAATTGAATAATATTTAGCTATTCAGTTTTAAAATAGAACTCATTTGCTATTTTAATCTAAATAACCTAAAAAATTTAAGTTAAATACATATAACTATTTTATTTTAAAAAAATAATTTAATTAATTTATTTAAATACTGCGACAAAACAAATCTTAAGTAATAAAGTGACGGGATACTTGGAATGTGGGGACACGGTTGTTGGTACAGGAAAGGAGTTCCCAACCTAGATACAAGACACTATTTTCTCTTACTAACGTACCAAATTATTTTAACAATACTTCTAGGTTTAGTTTAAAGATGGCCTAATTTATACACGTGAACCGATATGCTATATTATAGGTTTGTTTGGTTATAGTTTTTAAGTAAATAAATGAATTTATTTTTATTTAAAAAAAATAAAAATATCTAATTTAAAATTTCAGTTTATTTAAGTTAAAATAGTAAATAAATAACGTTTTTAAGCTAAGTAACAAAATATTATTTAATTTTTAAAAAGAAAAAAAAAATTTTAACTGAAATTTATAAGTTACCTCCAAACAAGCGTTCTGTCTATTAAGTTATTCCAAAAGTAACTTGGCTATCTTCTTTCACTCAACAAATGTTTTTTAGTGACATACAACCAATCCAGATACAAGAGGTAGGCATTATGGGCAAAACAGATCCAGAAATTAAATATAATAGGAGGGCCGAATATCATATAAAAAATTTAAGCGAAAAGTTATAACTTTGTTTTTTTGGAGGACAACGGAGGGCTAAAGCTATATAAATAAAATTACACTAAAATATAAAATATTAGATATACCTTTCTAAGTCATGAAAGTCGATTGCCACCAATAACAAACTTATAGATACGTCCTTTTATACTCCATATATTCGAAAACTTGTGTTGCACCAAACGTCCTGTTTTATAGCATATATTTGGGGAATAAGAACGCATTGTTAGCCACAGTCCATATATCGATGGGCTTTTCCCTACGCAAGAGTGAGGGGAAGTGTTAAAATTATTCATTGTTTTGCATCGTAGACTTATTTATCTAACTTGTAATTTATTATTCGTCATTCTCTTTCCCTTTCTTGATTGTTTTATGTTGAAATATATGAACGTTTTTTTGGAAAGTAAAAATATATGAGCTTTAACAAGTTCACAGTTGTGATATGCTTTGTAAACCATTTTCTCAATATATTCTAAAAGCAGACAATGGTGAATCACATGACCAAGTGGTCAGACCAATATAATTTTTGAAGTAGTAGTACACAAAAAATATGCAAAGTAGGACCAAAGAAAAGTCTATATAATTAATTTAGATATATATGAAAAAGTAAATTATGAAAATTGATAATATGTATTTCATTTTCCTTCCTTTGCAACTAGAAATCACAGCTTGTGCTACGTTCTTAATCTTTTTTTCTCATTCGAAAAATGACAGTTGGGATTAATATGACCGTTTGGGTACACGAATAAATTTCTTTATGTCGAATTTATACGAAAATGAATATATAAACCTAAAGAAATGATATTTGACTTTTCAAAATTTAGGCAAGACTTCCATTATTGGGGTCCAAAAAACTACATTTATCTGGGCTTGGACTGGTCAACATTTGCTTCCGGATTGTACGGTGTAATCGTTGATTCTTCTTGTTCAATCGCAGGTCATTTAAATTCTAATTATTAATTTATTAGTTATGAGTTAAATATAATTACTAATCCCATAGTGCCCAAGTATTTAAACACCTTACTAGTATTGTTTGGTAGTAGTTTTTAAGTTTTAGTTTATTTGTTTACTTGATTGAAATATAAATTTTATTTGGTTATCCAGTTTTTAAACTAAATTTATTTGCTATTTTGGTTTAAATAAGTTGATTTTAAGCCCAATGCATCAATTTTTTGTTTTTTTAAAAATTGAAATAAGGTAACTTATTTTTTAAAACTTTGCAACCAAACGAATTATGTAATAAAGGTGGTGAGTTTTTTTCTCAATCTTTTTTACAAAGAGTGAATTTGGTTCAACTTTGAAGTAAATCATTTTAAGTCTTTGCTGTTTAATCACCTATTTAATTATAAGTCGGTACAATATTATAAGTCTATAACCAAACTAGACCACCTGCCATTCCTGCTTATACCGGTTTAAAACTAGCTACATAGTCAGGTTATATAATTATGGAAAAAACACAAGACTAAGGGTATGTTTAATTGCACTTTTAAGCAAATAATTGAGTTTATTTTTTATTTAAAAAAAAAGAAATGTATATAGTTTAAATTTTCTAATTTATTTAGATCAAAATATTAAATAAATTCAACTTAAAAATTAGACAGTTAGATTTTATGAAAAAAAATTGAAAATGGGAAAAAGTTTAAAGCAAACAACTTCTAAGCAACCAATTCTTCAAAGACTAATGGTCCACGTGGGATTACAAAGACTGATCAAAACATATTTCTATACACACGTTTTAAGTGTAAATTAATTTTCTGTCCATTAATTTGGTCTCATTGACGGACTTTGACTAAAACTAATTTAAATTGATTGTCAATTCAGGAATAAATTACAGACGTCCCCGTAGTTTCAACTAAATTTCCATTGGCCTCACATAGTCTTAATTCCAACACACGTCGTCAAGTTTTGAATATGTAACATCATTAATCGCTTATGGAGAAAAAATAATGAAACACGTATGAAATTACCAAATGTGTAGTCCACTTGGGGGCAAATTAGTCTTTTTGCTACTTTCTCTTAATTGCGCACATTAAGGGTCTTGATATTGCAAAACATCTACAAGAAATATATCACTTTTTAAGTCTGTGTTTTAAAATTTAGGGTTTATTAGTGTGTCAATTAAAGTTATGGGGATCAATTAGAAATTTTAACAAAATGATGGGGATATTCGTATAATTCATTCGTCCATTTGTTAAGTGTTCTAATGGGATTTGTCGAATGTGGAATATTAAGGCTTTCAAGTACAAGTATTACACAATGTGTGGTCCCACTATTTTGGTAATACTAAATTGACGGTTTTAATAGGTTTGGTTCACATTTCTTTCAACATGTCTAGTCTCTTTTTACAATCTCAAATTTTGGGCGAGTCTTAAGTGGTTTTTTCCAATAGTTCAAATTGTGTATTTGTTTTTTGTTTTTTATTTTTGTTTTATTTTTTGAAATTTGTGGTTTTCGTCGTCTTGCGCCGTCCGACTAGTCCACAGGATCTAGTGTCTTGCATCCACGATAATTCCCAACATAGATCAGGGTTTAGCATAGCAAGTTAGGGAGTATGGCCCTAAGTGCGGCATATACGAAGCAAACTCCCCACCTCATATCTGATGTCATAAGTACTGGTCATTTGATTACTAGACCGACCTCATGGGATTCAAATTGTGTATTTGTTGCAGCCCCTTGTCTACAACAATTCTAACCATGTAATTTTATAGATACTTTTTGTGTTGGGTACTTTGTTTCAACATTAAGCAACTTCAATATTAAAATTCTAGAGAAATATTTTGTTCTCATTAAGTATGTGCAAAAGTTTGAGGGTGGTATCTACTCAACTAGAGGTTCGAAACCAATGATCTAGAAAACGTCACGTTACTTTTTTCGTGATTTTAATAATGTACTAGCCATGGTTAATCGGAAGCTCAGTTGGATATTAAAAAATTGTTTTTCCAAAAATCGTTTTTGAACGCAAAGTTTTCGTTTCTCATACTCGTACTAAAAATTTGTTTCCAAAAGTTTCATTCCTTCTAAAAAAATTAGCAAAAAATAAAAAAATAAATAAAAATATATCATATTTTAATCAATTTTTGTATAAAATTAGTATATTTATTATACTATAATAAAGTTTTTATTTAAAATTTAAATATCTTTGCAATTCTACATATTTTTTGAGTATTTCTGACTAATTATAAGATGATTGATATCTCTTTTAGCTTAATATATAAAATATTTTTGCTTCCCTTCTCTCATATGCATAATTTTAAGAATACATTTCCCGTTTTTGTTTTTCGTTAGGGCTTCCATTTATCTCTCTCGTAAATATGATATATTGGTTGGATTTTGATAAAGTGCTCCTAATTCTTTTTCTCTTTTCTTAAATTTGTGTCCAAAGACTAATCGGTAAGCTCGTTTCCTTTGCTTTTATAGGACAAATACAAGCTTATTTGGTTAGAGTTTTTTAAAAACTACTTTTTCTTCATGATGTTTTCCATTTGCTTCCTCAGTGTGGTTAAGTGCATATGATTTTTACCTTTTCTAAGAGCGAAAATTTCCTCATCCCATTGTTTGGTAACAATCAGTAACAATTTTCATAATTAAAACAGATGTACTAATAGCTTAATCCATACGACATTATGTATGTACCCTAATTACGTGGTCAAATCCAAAGATCTCGTGTTTTCTGGAAGAGTTTAATTTATATCTTTAGTCAATTTAGAAATTCCGTACCCCATCAGACATATGTTTTTTTACATACGTAGAGATTATCACAAATGCACATGTGTTCCATCCAATATCACCGTTGTATGAAAATTTATACACCATAAGTGTATTAAAATTGAAATCTTATAGAAAATAAATAAATTACCTTCTAAATCATCAAGGTTATTAGACCGAGTCCATATGAATCATATAAGGAGATATATTTTTTGAAGGGGGGCATTTTGGAGAAATTTTGAATATCAGGAACGCCATAGCCCTTTCCTCTCCCTCCATGGTCCACCCATGTTTCCAAAACCATCATTATTCCATTCTCAATTGTCCAAACAACTAAGTATAAATAGCTCTTACCACATGGAATCTCAACACATCTATCCTTAAACCAAATTCTTTGTAAACCCCACCCTAAGGAAAATCTCTCTCTTTTAAAAACTTGTTCTCTCATGGCTTCCTACATTACTTTCAAGACCTTGGCCATCCTGGCTCTTGCACTTTCTCTCCATGTTCAAGGCATTATAGGTGGGTCAAATACTTCCATATTCGAACTGTTTAATTGATTGCAATTTTTAAGTAAATAACTAAGTCCATTTTTTGTTAAAAAAAAAACCCAGTTGCATCAAATATAAAACTTATAACTTATTCAGGCCAAAATAATAAATATTATATATATATATATATATATATATGAAATGCAACCTAACACAAGTAGTAAAATCTTTATTTGGGTACAGATTTTTTCTTTTATAATAATAATTATTATTATTGTTTTGCTTGAAAGGACTTTCAATTTAAGTAGTTGACTTAGCAGTTGACTTGTTTTCTTTTAGGTTAATTACACTGTCTTCATAGTTTCACCTAAAAATTATATTTGGTCACGTAGTTTCAATTGAAACATTACTATAGTACGACATAATTATCATATATATGCTATACCACTGTCGCATTACTATTTAACCATTTTTGCATAATATAATCCAAGGCTAAAAAGATTTTCCAACCATGTAGGAGGAAAAATCGAGTGCGAGAATCTCAACAAGGACTCGTGCTCGTTTGCGGTATCATCCACAGGCAAACGATGCGTGCTCGATAAGATAGTGAAAAGAAGCGGGCTTGAAGAGTACACATGTAAGGCATCATCCATAGAGGCGGACATGTTAACGGACTGGATCGAGACAGATCAGTGCGTTGAAGCATGTGGACTTGATCGGAAGGCTCTGGGGATTGCATCGGACTCTCTCTTGGAGGCTCAGTTCACACAGAAGCTTTGCTCTCATAAGTGCTATGATAACTGCCCCAATGTTGTCGACCTCTACTTCAATCTAGCAGCTGGTGAAGGTATTCATACATATAATAAGTAATGAAATAACCATTTTTAAAATAATAAAAGATTTTTTGCTCTATCGTTCAGTTTTGTTGAAATTCTTACTATTAGTCGTGGTTTCAAACAAAAAAATGACAATTTCTATAATGGTAATTATTGCAGTATTATTATTTCATGCTGTAATGAAAGTAACATACCAGTCGACGAAATTAGATCAATGATTTTTTTTTTTTTTATCTTTGCTAGATTCATGGAAATCAATATGTGGTGTAGTTGCTATAGCCTATAACCACCCATTACGCACAACAAATATTATATCGTAACGGTTGACAAAGTAGTGGTGACTATCTATACACTTCAAAAAAATTTCTTCCTAAATCGATGCGTATATATCAGTTTAGACCCTAATCGAAACTATTATGCAATAGTAGCGGCCGATTTTTTAGGCACTGCTATTTGTAAAAAAGATAGCTTGAAATTCTTTTTTTTTTTAATCGATAAAATTTTGTTTATAATTAAGGTTGGAAGAAACTTTTTATATTTCCGCGATATGATTCAAGAAAGGATCATATGTTTCCATGATATGATTCAATCTAATATTTTTCCCAATATAACAGAACAATAGATCATTTTATGGAGCCCCCACTTGATTTATGAATTCATTGTATAAATCATATTTTTTCGTAAGCTAGTATATATACCCATATGTAATATTTCGGGTTCCTATCTCGTGGCAGGTGTGTTTCTTCCAAAATTATGCAAAGTACAAGGAAATAATGCGCGCAGAGTAATGTCAGAGATCAAAAGCTCGGGTTTAGTGGCACCTGGACCTGAATCACTCGTTCTATTGGCGAAGTACAATATAGCCCCTGCAACGGCTCCATCCGCTATTTGATTATCGATGCCAATAACTATATATATAGTCGCTACGTTTTGAAGTTCGAAAACTCTTATAAGAATGTGATAGTATTATGTACTTTGATACACTATAAAAGGTAAGTTTTGTACTTTCAGTTCCAAGAAAGGTGGGTTGCTGGTGTAGTTAACTTCTTTGCATCACACAAAGTTCATGAAAATTGAAAACTATAAAATTGCAGGCTAGCAAATATAAATTATATGTGAATCTTACATACTTAAAAAGTAAATTTGCCGCCAACATTTCCAACATTTCCTCAGTTTTCACTTCCAATACTACCCTTACTCAAATACCAAAATAACAATTGTTCAAGGCTATATATTTTATTATTTATTTTTTTTATTATT
>MKEJ01093749.1:0-11735 GCA_001753735.1 Embelia ribes
GATTTTCGGGGCGTGACATGAAGATTCCGATAAGCAACCAATGCAGAGACATAAGCCTGAGAACCCACAGTGGATGAGATGTTCTAGATACAGTATTAGTGGGTACGGGCGATAGTGCGAAATAATAATTAAGATATGAATCCCTATAATAAAATTTAACATTGAATTCACATATCAATGACCAGCGAACAATCAAAGAAGAACAAATAACTCCGAGTGAGTAATCGACACTCAAAAGATATGCGAGCTCAGATGACGGATGTACGTGGGCGTTGTGTGATGTATGTGATAGTATGGTCATAGTGTAAAGTATAGGTGTGTGCGAATGCACATCAAGGGAAAGTACTTGTTGCTTTTAAAGAATGAAACCTTAGAGCTACTTCGGGTATATTTATAGACCCTCGTAGATTACTGAGCTTGATATGGAACCCCAAGTATACTAATATTTTGGCCAGGTCTCATGAAGGCTCTAGTTGTAGAGGGACACCCACAAAAATCTTTGGGCACAAAGTCTCGAGGAACTTGCAGTCTCGTGTCCCGAAAGTTTTCCTAACATGTTATTCGAGGGCCCAGTGTGTTTTGTCGATATTGGGTATTATGATGAACAGATTTGAAGTGAGGTATTGTTGTGATATGACCTGGCTTTTCGACGTGATGTAGCGTGATGTGGCATACTGACATAATTTAGTAACGTGGCGTATAGTTGTGATGTGATCCAATGCAGTGACAAACCCAGAAGCGATGAATCCTTTAATAATGACGACGACGATGAAATTCTCAGTTCAAGATGTTCTTCAAAAGTTCAGTTTAATTAAAACCCCTTTTTTTTAATGGAAAGATAACCTCAACTACGAGCATACTATTTACTTAGAAAATTTCCTAACCGTTTGCTCTTTTTCTGTATTTGGAAACATGCAGATAATAAAGTAGGCCGCCGTCTTATCCATCTTCAAACCGAATTGGAAAAAGGATGTAGGAACAGATGGGCTATGCGTAGGAGTGACCAAGTAACGTTTCCTTATGTGTTCATGGAAGAAGTGAGGGCCAAATCGGTCTTTAAGTCTATATGTATGTAGTACTTGGTGTAGTGGTAGGAGTAGTTATACATATGTTTTAGACCATATAGTAGGTTATTGTTTTCTGTAACTTTCTTATTGTACTTAAGGATTTAATTTGGAACAAATTTGTAGTAAAAATGGTTGTTTTGTTCTATTTTTATGATGTTAGTTGCATTTATAATGCGTTTCGGATTGTGTGAGATATGGGACTTTATATTTCATGGCTTAAATTTGGGAAAAAATAAGCCCAATGATAAGAAATTTTAAAAAAAAATTCCATCGTAAAGCAAGACCATTATAAAAAATTCTTCTGGAATTTATACCAAACTCATCAACAAGCGCCATAGCATAATAATTGTTCCCTTGTATTTTCTTAGTCTCTTCAAAATATTTCGATGGGACTTAGGAACATGTTCTAATTTGGCAGTTGCTTCAAAAAAATTATTGACAACGAAGAAGAAGAAGAAGGTGATGACACTTCACCATCCATTGTAACACCCTAGAATTTCAAGCTACCCCAAGCACGTCAATAATGCCCAACCGCATCATATAATCAAAGAAAACAACTAACAATCATGCCTTATTATTAAACGACTCCAATGTAAGAGAAACAAGCAGAAGTCAATCGGCCTTATTATCTTATTTTCTGGCCATATATCATTATTCAAAATAAATGAAATCACATCCTATATCAACTTAGGTCATAGGCGTACAACCGTCTGGAAAATAAAATGAACTACTGAATGAAAAACAAACTCTGATGATCCCAAGTAAGCTTCAACCTGTCCTATCCACGGTTCTCATAACTCCCAACTCCATATTTTGCTTGGCGTTTTCATGCAAAATAATAGTAGAAAACCTACCAAGCAGGCATGAGTCAGAAACTAGTATACAATTCTAAAGAAAAGAGAAGGATCTGAAAATGTAATATGCGATAACAACATGAATGTATAGAAAATTACTATACAACATTCAACTGTAAATATACCGCTACAACTAACCACATCTTAACCATCTACCAGGCATTACATCCGATCACTGGGATATACAATCCTCTCACCTACTATCGATCCCTCGAAAATACTATTTCCGAGGCTATTGACCACTTTCTAAGGTCAAAACATGAGTACTCACCAGATATGGCCAATACAGACTCCGTATACCATGATTGCCATGGAATATACATTCCTCTGTATATCACGACCATCATGGAATATATGTTCCTTCGCTTACAATAGCCACCACAGAATATTAATTCCTACACGTGTCAAAAACCATAACTACCTACAACATAAGAATTTGGGATAAACAATTCTACTTCCTAATTCTATGACAACCATGCCTACGCTCAATCTAACATGTAAGACATGCAATCACATTATTAGTATAATGAATTCATTTACTTCTAATACATTCTCAATCATATAACGTCCATTTATGACAATTTCTACTATTTAAGTTAGTTTAAACATGAATATATTTTTACTTTTTTCATCTTATACAGGTTCAGTTCTGACCCTTTCTACAACAGACCGTTCAAACGGCTCATTATTACCATTCTAACGGTGGTGTCGTTCGAACGGTCCCACCATTCGAACGGATCCCATACACTATTCGAATGGTTCCTCAATTACAGCAACCCTGCAATAAGCAGAATCAACTTCGTAAATAATATAATTTCACATTTTTCACCACTATCTAGAAAAAAATTATATTAATGCTTTCTATAGAATTGTAGTAAGTTTTTTGCCGCATGCTTTATACAACAATATTTGATTCCCCTCAAAAAGCTCAGAAATCAACCCTAACTCTTCCCGTACGGCTAATCAACCCAACCATGAACCTACAATCAAAATTGAATGATAGTTTGGATTACAAACCATTATCTATTCACTAATTCGTCATAAAGCTTCAATTTTGATGAATTAAAACAGTTATGAGTATAAACAACCCAAAGAGTTTGTAAATAATACTTACGTCAAAATGACGAAAATGTGATGCAGAGTCCGAATCCACAATCAGTTTTCCTCTCAACCTTTGCCTCTTCTCGGATCGAGGGATTCTTACAATTGGATGTCTTCTCCTTCTTTTCTCCCTTCCTCCCTCTCTATTTTCAATATGTACGTATAAAAAAGGAAAAGGAAAAAAGAAAGGGAAAATAATTAAAATTCCCATCCTTTTTCACCTTAATTACAAATTAGTTCCCATATTTTACTGTGTATTATCCTAAATATTTTTTTTATTATTTATAGGGCCTTATAGTTCTCCTCCTGGAGAAGAAAATTTTGTCTCCAAAATTTAAGTCATACTTGTAAACAGCTTAGGGAACATGTTTCGTTTCTCCTCTTTACGCTCACAAGTTTGTTCCTCCACACCATGATGCTTCCAGAGTACTCGTACTAGAGGGATCAACTTTCCTCATAACACCTTCTCCCGACGATCTATTATACTAAATGTTTGTACCTCGTATATCACATCATCTTCCACCCCCAAATCAAAATAGTCAATCACATGAGATAGATCTGGGTAATACTTTCGTAACACATGAAAGATTGGGTGTACATTCTCTAACTACAGTGGTAAAGCCAAACGGTATGCTAATTTTACAACTTTCTCAACAATCTGGAATGGTCCTAAAAATCTCAGCGACAACTTGTCCTTTTTCCCAAATGGCATTATCCCTTTCCAATATGAGATCTTGAGGAGCACATGGTCTCCCTTTTCAAAGGATAATGGGTACCTCCTATTATCAGTAGAACTCTTCTGATAACTTTGTGTCATCACCAACCTCTATTTGATTACTGACAACTTTCAATGTCTACTGAACAACTTCCAGCCCCAATAATAATGATTACCCAAACTTTATCCAGCATAGCAGAAATCTATAAGGCCAACTATACAATGTCTTGAACGGAGCCATTTTGATGCTAGAGTAGTAATTATTGTTATATGCAAATCCGACTAGGTGTAAGAATTAAGCAAACATGCTATTAGCATGTCCTCTAATATTTGAATAGTTCTCTCGGTTTGCCCATTTGTTTGAGGATGCTAGGCAGTATTCTTTATCAACCTCGTGCCCATGGCATTCTGCATACCTTTCCAAAATTGCGATATAAACCTCAGATCTTGATCAGATATAATGATATAATGTGTTCTATGCAATCGAGCGATTTTGTTCACGAACAATTTCATCTTCCTTCTTGATAGGTAAGAAGTGTTCAGACTTCATCAATCTATCCACAATTACCCATATAGTGTCCTTCCCGCCCCTCGATCTTGGCAAACCACTAATAAAGCCTATCATAATATATTCTCACTTCCACTGCAGTATCTCTAATGGTTGTATCTCACCACCCATCCTCTTCTTGTTACCATTGACCTGCTGACACACCAAATACTGTACCACAAACTAAGAAATATCCTTCTTCAAACTCATCTACCAATATGTGTGACTCAAATCATTATATACATCTTGTTTCCTCTTGGGTGTACCGCTAAGTATAACTGGTGCAATTCTCTTAATACCTCTCCTCTCATAGACTTCGGCACCTACAATTGTCCTCGATATCTCAACTCCCCATGGTCCCAACTATCTAGAGTTGGGATTCCCAACTCTGTACTCTAGCACCAGACTTCCATGACCGATCATTACCCTATTGGGATTCAACAACTCTTTCAACCAACTTGGGTTGTATGAATATAGTACTCAATAATACCCATTCCCCGCCATCAATGAACTCACCACCAATGAAATCCAACCTGAATTCATCGAAAGTCTTCATGTCTTTGCATTCATTATATATAAGACATGCCATAATACACCAAGTCTTGCAACTCAATGCATAAGCTACCGCATTCGGCTTTCCCGGATGATACTGGAGATCAAAGTTGTATGGTTCTAGATACTCTTTCCATTGTCTCTGCCTCATATTCAGATCTCACTATGTAAAGATGTATTTGAGGCTCTTATGATCGGAAAAGGCCTCAAACTTCTTCCCATATAGATAGTGCCTCCGAATCTTCAACGTGAATACCAATACTTCTTATTGGGTTTGAAAGGTTGCATATTTATGGTGTTAAAATTGTGCATTTATATTCTTAAAGTATAATTAATATATAATATGTGAACAATTATGATATTATGAGATTATTGTGTATTTCAGGTAAAAGTGAAGAAAATGTACGATTGTAGGCCCATATTGAAGTAAAATATGGCAAAACGAATTTTTCGTAAACTATTGGTGAGTGATTGAAAAAATCTGGTGTTAATGTAAATATATTTTCCTATCAAACTAGGAATCATGTGTCAATATTTGAATTACAGTTCTAATGGTTTAGACCGGGATCAATTTGGACGTTTTTAGCTCCGGTTATGAATTTTCTCGAACAATGTGAATAAAGGCCATGACATTTTTTTAAACAATAATAATAAAAGGAAAAAAAGAAGAAGAAAGTCTAGTGGACCCGTGCCCAAGTCCAAGTCCTAGCTTATATATATTTATATATATATTCGTTCACACAAAAAAAGGGAAGGGGATGTGGAGTACAAGGCTTCTGACAATACATCATAAGTAGCACTAATAATCGGAACATGACAACACTGGTAATAGGAACATAACAATGCGGGTTTTTACTCTTTTTTTTTTGTACAGTTGTATTTTTCTTTCCAACTTTTGGCATTCTAATAATTTTATGGCGATAACAAATATTTTATTATTCTTTCTTGTTATTTATTCTAATACTTTTGTGAGTTTAATTAATTTATTTATTTTAGTTATTCTTTAGTTATAGTACTCTTTTATTTATCTTTCTTGATCATATATGTTTTTCAATTCTACTCACTTTTTATTGATATCTTGTTTAAATATTATTGACGTGATTTATTTTAGTATGAGTAGCTAATATTTAGGCTTGCACCTAGTATGATAAATGTGTTTGATGTATGCATTAAATTTCTATATTGAACTACTAAATCAGAATAAATTAGTAGAGAATTCTCATTAGATTTTTCACAAAACTATCTTATGAGAATAAAAATTCTATTTTTCAATGCTATGTTGGGCCTAATGGCTATCTCGGATTGACAATCTGATTGAGTTAGTTAGAAAACAAGATTTTTATGGAGATTGAGTTGAAAACTATCCATATTATTAATTTTTGGATTTTTAATTTTTCTAGTCGGCCTAAGAATCGTTTAGACGTACTTGTGGTATTTGACAATCACCCGATGACACTCTAAATTGAAATAAATCAGATTAAGTGCCCTAGTGAGTTAATAATTAATTTATGGATAGAGTTATTATATACGACATTTAATACATATAATTTAATATATGATATTACATTGGATAATATTGGGGGTATGTCACTTTTATTTATTAATCTTATCTCGATTCTTTAGTTGAGAATTTAAGTTTTCCAAAATCCTATTAATTCCCTGTGTTTTATGAGTAGGTTAATTTAAATAATAGCTAATCGGAACTGAAATTGATTAAGTGAATTCAACTGAAAGAACTGAATTAAGAAATAGAGTTACCTAGGAATTGATACTCCGTCTTACCGAGAAAACTACAATCATCCCTAGTATACTTGCTAGGTAATCTTTCTATATAAATCTAGGAAGCGATCAACTCCCAGTTTTAAATCATGCGTTGGGTAGTTCTGCTCATGTACCTTCAGTTGTTTAGAAGCGTATGCGACTACCTTTTTGTCTACATCAGCATACATCCCATACATTCCTTAAATTCATCACAATATACCATATACCCCATTCCCCTTTTCGCTATGATCAACACCAAAGCCGTAGTCAATAACTCCTTTAGCTTTGTAAATGACTCGTCACACTTAGCGTCTCACTCGAACTTGTCTCCTTTGCGTGTGAGGCGGGTTCTAGGGGATTCTATCGTAAAAAAGTCCTTGATGAATGTAACACACTTGGATTAGTTCTAAATAAATACACAATTAAAGAACTTTTCACAAAATTTTGAGAATTTTTTTTATTGTGCATTTACTAAGTTGATCCGACGAAGCTACTACACTAAGCACCACAACCCAATATCAGAATAACTATCATCGCTATAACATACCAACACAAAATAAAATATATAATTGTTAGTGGTTAATCCAACAGTTAGCCACCTACTTGGTAGTAACATTCCACAAACAAGCAATCTAAATCCTCGATCATCAACATTATCTGTAACGAATCACTGGTTTATATTAAAAACCTATTTTACTTTCCCATAGAAATCATTTCTCATGGACTGAATTGCAACACATGACAAATAGGCACCCAATAGATAGTCACATCCATCTAATGTGCATCTATATGCGTAATAAATGTCCCAATCCTCCGACTAAGTGCATGAACCTATCCATATCAGTTAACCAGGGTTTTCTGCAACTCGGTTAGCTTTGATACCAAACTGTAAAACCTTCGAATCAGCTCTAAATAAGTACATAATTAAACTAATTTTTGCAAAATTCTTAGGAATTTTTTTTATTGTGTACTCATTAAGCTGATCTGACAATACTACTACATTAATCACCACAGCCCAATATCATAATAATTATGCAAAGAAACTAAACAACCAATAACCATCGATCAGAAAGCCCATCATATATATACATCTCCTGGAAAATTGGGCAACATCTCCACATAAGTAATACATAACTAGTCTATATCTACGTAGACCATTCTAAGCTTGTCAAATAGCATAGATGATATTATTACTACATATACATCCAACATATCCATAGATATGAAACAATAGTATATCATAATACATCGTCTGCAACCCAAACATATAATACAAGTACAACTTTCTCAAAAGATGTAATAATATAATCATGAGATGGTACCCTGTAGCTCAAGTACTTTCATCCAATGCATGCAAAATGGTCACCAACTCCAATACTCCTCTATTTCCTGCTCTGCTCCTGATTCTCTGTAGAGTCCATGTGTATGTGCATGGACTAAACAGATGAATTAGACAATAATATGCTATAAATGTCAACCCAATAAGATGCTCAATAAATCACCTGATAAGGAAACAACTCTACTCACACACTCCAACACAAATTATAACTTTAACACAATAATAAAAGATAAAAAGTCCACAAAAATATCAGCCGCAACCGTGAGGGGAAAATATCAATCCATAAGATGCACTAATAAGTACCTATCACCTCAACATACTAGAAACATAAATAACACATCCAGAGAAAATATGGGCTCACTCAAATTCTATTTCGTCTCTGTCTCGGAAAATACTCAATGCAACCTAGGAACTTTACGACTGGGTTCAACTACATATCCTCTTGAGGCAATCTAGCAGTCGAGGTACTCCATCCCAAAGTCCCACTTCCGAGAGTCGGGAAAACACCATTTGCATCACCCCCTGCAAAATACACGTCACACAAAAATACACACATATATATGGCCATGTAACACATAACCATCAAAGCAGTAATATACCTTATCATTACACACCCCAAAAATCAACGAAAATATTGTAAAGACATTTATAAGATAAGAGTGTCTGAATCATACTTCAACTCAAAGTACGCTAGGCACCAATGAGTAAAGCCTCTGTCTATGCGCTCATCTCAACTCGTAGCTGATTCTATGTGTAAATAATGTAATATAATACTTATAAAGAGTCCAAATAGGTATTCACAATACTCCTTATACTTTCTTAAATATCGTAGAAAATATTATCAGCCCATATACTATTTTACATATAAAACGACGTTCGTTTCCCCAAAACGCTATTTTAATCTCTACTAGAATTTTTCAAAATTATTAAATCTTCATTTTCTCTCATAAAACATATATTTTCACGGCTGATAATATTTTCCCAATAGAATACCTCATAATTATTTACTAAAAGTACAAATTAGTTTCTCAACTATATATATAAAATTCCAATAATCAAAATAATATCACCCATAAAAAGATATATTTTTTTCTCCAAAATTTATCATTTTCCAACCCATATTTAATTCTAAAAAAAATCACAGAAAATCCTTCATTAATTCCACCCCCCAACCCCAAAAAATAAATTACTAAAACTCACCCAAAATAACTATAAATATATTAGAAATATATGCCATATAAAATTCCAAATTTTTTCTTGTAAAATAATAAATTTTTTGAAAATATGAAAATTACATAAAAATCCAAAAAATATATTTTACCAAAAAAATTATTTACTACACTAAAATACTAAAATTTTTCCAAAAATTATACAAAAATTAGAATAGCACATGATTGCCCAATAGAAAATTTTTCTAGACTTTCTTGAATTTCTGAAAGTGGAAATAATTTTCAAAAATTCTGAATTCAAATATTTATTTTGAAAAATCAATTTTTAAACCAATATCACTCAAAAATTCATGAAAAATAGTCTAAAAATCATAAAAATATTCTGTTTACACAGAAATTTCTCAAAAGTCAGCTTTGTTCTCAGAAAATTTAAAATGTTATGTTTGGTTTGGAAATTTTGAGAAACGTGCCCACCGAGGCTTTAAATACATAGAACTTTACTTATATATGTTGTTTTAAAATTATGTATAATTCTACAATAAGATGATCTAGACAAAATATATTGAATAATGAAGATCATACCTCAATACACCAGAAAAATGAGACGAGGTGTTTCTGAGTCTCGTAAGAGCACACATGGACCCCGTTTTGACGAAAATAAACACACACACTTTTTTTTCCTTCTTCCTATTTCTCTTATTTTCATTTGTTTTTGGGTGTGATATATATTTTGCGTGAGTATGCACATGTTTGTATTTTAACCACAAATCTAGATTATTCAATCCATACTAACATCTAAATTTAATACTAACCACAAATCTATATAAAAAAATCAATACTAACATGTGTATATATCATATGCAAATATACATATATCTATGGTGTTACCACATATTTCTATTTTAACCACAAATCTAAATTATAAAATCAACACTAACATCTAAATTTAATACTAACCAGAAATCTATAAAAAAAAATCAATATTAACATGTGTATATATCATATACAAATATCTACAATTAGCTAAATAAAACTATTAATATAAAATTACTCAAACCTTTCTCTGTAAAAAAATATAGTCTTAAAAGCATACCGACATTCACACTTAATATTAGCTATACATTTTTGGGACTCTCTCAAGTCGACACCGCCTCAACCTTAGACGAATCCACTCGTATCCCTTTGGCTGTCACAACATGCCCCAAGAACTTCAGTTCCTGAAGCCAGAACTCACACTTCGACAACTTTGCATACCACTAATCCTTTCGTAACGTTGATAAGCTACCCTCAAGTGCTCCTGGTATTCTCCCTTAGTCTTCGAGTACACTAAAATGTCATCTATAAAAACAATAACGAACCGATCTAGGTAGTCCCGGAACACCTTGCTCATCAGAACAATGAACACTTTTAGAGCATTCGTTAATCCGAAGGGCATAACTAGAAACTCATAATGCCCATATCGAGTCCTAAAGGCAGTCTTCTCAATATCCTCCTCTTGGATTCTCTACTGATGGTACACCGAGCGAAGATCATTCATCGAGAAAGATTTTGACCCTTTCAACTGATTAAATAGATAATCTATCCTTGCCATCAGATACTTGTCCTTGATCGTGACTTGGTTCAACTTCCTATAATTGATACATATTCTCATCTATCCATCAATCCTTCTTCTGTACAAATAGTGTTGGTGCACTCCATAGCGAGGTGTTCATTCGGATAACTCTCTTAATCCATAAATCATCAATTTGCTTCTTCATCACCTCCATATCGGCAGGATCAAAGTGGTAAGGTGCCACACAAATGGGACCCATACCAGGAACGAGTTATATAGCAAACTCCACCTTATGAAGTGGTGGCAATCCATTAAGATCCTTCGAAAATATGTCAGGAAAATTGCAGACAAATAGGGGTAACTCAGGATATACTTTATAGTCTCAGCAATAGAAATTTTTGCCAGAATACAACTAAGGGTATCCCTAGCTGATTCCGCAAATACACGAGGAATGTCTCAATCTCCAACATACCGAACTACCACTCCCTCCTCAGGATATAGTGTAACCTAAAAATGAACACACTCGATCACAATACGATTGGACGACAACCAATCTAAACCCAGAATGACATCGAATTCGGACATGTCCAGAACGAATAGATCATATTCGAGTTCGTAACCATAAATAAGAATAGAAGAATAACGACAACCTCAAAACTATATGCATGCCTAAAGGGGCATCAACCGAAGGCATCAACCGAAACACTCTCTGGCTCTAACCCCAATGATCGAACTAATCCCACAATGACAAATGAATGGGACGTGCCCTATGTAAAGTGAGAAAAGCTAAATGTATACAACTCCCAAATAACTTATCATTGGCATCATTCACTATCATAGATCTGTGTTGGACCTAAGGGCTTTCATTGTCTGTCTAGTGTATAGTTAAGTGTCGACATCTGCCACTATAAGCTACTGGGTTTTAAAAGGTAAAGCAAGTATATAAAAGTAATGTGACATGGATTGAGGTTTCCTAGATGCCTACCCAACTTCCTAGATACAGCTCACTCGAGACTTTATACCGATAAACCCATTAACCTATAGCTCCTATGGTGGTCGTAAACCTTGAGCTCTGATA
>MKEJ01093760.1:0-15417 GCA_001753735.1 Embelia ribes
AGGTCTCCATAGTTTCATCAAAATGTTTGTTTGGTCCTTATAATTTTAATTGAAATAGTAATAGTTCTTAATTTTGAATAAGTGATATAATTCTTCCTTATTATGGATTGATAAAAATTATATCAAAGACCGATAAATAATTTTTTTATAAGTAAAGGAATTTTACTAGTATAATTTATGTTGATATACTCTCCTGGTGTGAGCTATTTGGGTTTTGAATGGGGGAGAACATAACAAGCACCAAGTACGACCGACCAAACCTGTCATTTTATCAAAGTGTATGGGCAATTACTGTTTTAATTGAAATTATGAGTGCCAAATAAAACTTTTGTCGAAACTATATAGATTATTATTGTAGTTCACCCAAAAATAATATTCCTCGCCATCTTTATTCAAACACTTGATGGGGGTACTGTAAATCGATTGAAGACCCAACACTCCTTACTCTGACTATAATTTCTGAAAAGAACAAAAAGTAATGATATGATGGCATTAACAATCCCAGCCAATTTCAAGCTGAACCCTCCCAATCTCCAACTCAATAATTTCCAAACCAAATATAAACTCATCAAACTAAGAATTAAGTCTAATGTTCCCAAAATCTCTACCAATCGCCACGTGTCCACAAGGGCTTGCAGTGACAGTGGCGGAGCAGCTGAGGGTAACCCGCAGCAATCTGTAATTTCTGTAAGCTCCATAATTGAATCTTTTCATTTGGGTTTTAATTGGTTTTGTTTGTTATTCTGTTTTGGTGTGCATATGAAGTGTTTGTTCTTTTGTCAATGATGGTAGTGCCTCAAGGAGTATTGCCAATAGTATATATATTCTTATTACCTAAATTTCAATCCCTATAGCTCAAATTGGAATATGGGAAATACCCAAACCAGAACCAAAACTCAAAATAGGGTTTGTTGGTTGTTACTTTTAAGCATAAAAGCTAGCTTTTTTCTGTCTAAGAAAGAAAAAATTGAATGCAGCCAACTAAGCTTATAGTTTTTTAGGCCAAAAAAACAAAAACGCTCAAGCTAAAAAATAGGCAACTAAATGCAGTACAACATTTTAGCATAAAAAGCATACACACTTGAGCTTAAAGGCTGCAACCAAACAAATCCGTATTGTGGGGATGAACAGTGGTCCCTAGTTCAAGTGGACCAATGTACCAATCCCTCTAATTTTTAGGAGATTGAATAGCAAGGGTATGAGCATCCCCTAAAATTTAGGATAGAGTCATATATAGAGTGATTGGTGGGAGTGCCGAAATGAGTGCCAATCCTAGATTTTAGGGTTTAAATCCATGGTAATCTTCCCACCATTATATCCAAATACTATTGAATCCCTTTAAAAATAGGAAGTTCACTATAGTGTTTTGTTAAACTAGGGGACTACCATTTCTCTATTTGGTTTAAGGGGTCCCATTGTGGGTATTATTCAATTCTCAGCTTCTATTTTAAAGTTTGAGGGATAAGGATTAAAATTCCGGGATTGAAATTAGGTACTTGGGTGGTAGTATTTTTCCAACATAAATGACTTTATAACAATCAGATTAAGAAATTAAATGATAAATACTGGTGTTAGTGGTGTTATAATCTCGAGTAATAATTAATCTCCAAAACAATTATAGACATTCTGATGACAATCTGAAGGGAAAAAAATTACGATAGCATTAACAATTCCAGCCATTTTCAAGTTGAATCCTCCCAATCTACAACTCAATAATTCGCAAACCCATTTTATATTCATCCGATTGAGAGAACTAATTCAAATCTTCCCAAATTCTCAACGTATCGCCACGTGTTCACAAGAGCTTGCAATGGAAGTGGGGAAGCAGATGAGGGTAGTTGTCACCAATCTTTAATTTTTGTAGGCTCTAGAATTGAATCTTTTAATTAGGGTTTGAGTTAGTTTTGTTTAATGTTCTGTTTTGGTATGAAGTGTTTGTTCATTTGTTGTGTGAGTTCACTCAATTGGTATAAATGAGTATATCACCAAAATTTTAGAGATTAAATCCGTGTTCACACCAATGCTCTTAAATGAGCCCTTATCCCAAATTTTGGAGATTAAATTCAAATGAACACTCTTACCTGTGTATCTATTACTATTCAATCTCCTAAATTTTCTACGGTGATCCCCTTGACCTAGGGATAATTTTTCATGGCCAGTTCTATTTTTATTTTTAGGGAGTCTAATATGAGTGTTTTTCATACCCTAGACTCTAATTTAAAGCTTGGGGTCTAGAGTTTAAATTTTGGGGCTAAAATAACTAAATTGGTGGGGGTTCCTAACCCTTCCACTACTGTATCCAAAATACAGACCTACAGTGCTCCCCTTGATTTAGGCGACTGCTATTGTATTTTTAAGTTTAACGGTCTGGTTGCATTCTTCATATCCCAGCCTTTATTTAAGTTTGATGGATAGGAATTAAAATTTAGAGGTGGAAATTAGTTAGTGTTAAGGGAGTGCCATGACATTTTGGTCTTTTGGGTATGGGTAGTGTACTCAGAAAAGGAAATGGGCTGGATTTTGTGTTTTGAGCAGCGTCTGAAATGGTTTTGGATGTTGATGTTCTTCTTCATGTTGTCATTCTGTGGTTCTGTTTTCATTTCTCTTTGGATATGCCATCTGTAGTTGCAAGGTTTGGGGATAGGTTGCAGGATTCTGTTGTTATTCTGTGGTTCTGTTTTCGTATTTGTTTGCATATTGATTGATAATGCCTAGTTTTATACTTGAGGAAAATAAAGAGCCAATCTTTAGGCTTATTTGGTCAAAGGGTTGACTTGAATTCAATCAGGATTCATAGATAGTTCATGAGATTTGAGGTACTTGTATGAGTGTTGTGTTTCTTGACATTTCAATTGTGGATTTGGAACTTACACACAGGGGCGACGTTTAAACTTAATTAATGTAGAGCAAATGGGTTGCCCCAGTAGCAGGGGCCTTATACTTTGCTCACTTTGGGTTCAAATCCTGGCACCTTCAGTGAGAGGTTCTTGCTATCCAATATCTGTTCCGATGAAACCTTGAAAAAATAAACTAAGCACCAATGTGTGTAAATAGTGTTGCCTTTTTTGTTAGGACCTGGACCCATTACGAAATGGATTTGTTTCAAATTCCTACATTTATAAGCAGATTTAGTCTATTAGAGTCTTTAAGCCTTATCACTTCAATTTCAGTGAGACCCTTTTATTGAGTCAGGTCGAGGGCCCTTTTAAATGTTTACTTGGTTAGGCCATAGTATGACACAATTTCGAACCTGTTGACACAACACCATGTTATTGGCTTGTTTATTACTTGTTTAGTGTCCGTTTTGCTATCACTTCGTGGCCAACAACAGAGCAAGGTATTGACTTATTTAGGCATTTGGGTTTTTGGTTAATTGTTTTATAGCTGGGAGACTTTGTTTTAGCATGGAATTGAAGTGATACAAGAAATATTCTGCATATAGTTTGATTGTTTTCACCATATGAAATGGGTACTTGGTGTGTGCACAAATTTATAGTCTCTCAAGAATTTCTTAGCGTCGTTCTTATAGCATGTTCTACAAGTATAAAAGGTTGATCTTGTAATTTGAAAAAATTGAGTGCTTGACAATGGTCAGCCTCATCTCTATTTATATACATATAATTGACATGTGGGAAATCTGGAGGATTCCTATATTTATAAATGCAGAATATTTTCTTCCCAAATCTGTAAACTAAATATATTCTACAATATATACATAATTCTAACACTTACCCTCAAGTTGGAGCATATACATCATATTTTCCAAGCTTGTTACAAATATACTTGGTCCGAGACCTTCTCAAAGCCTTCGTGCATAAGTCTGCAAGTTGATCTGTTAACTTTACATATCTCGTTCTAATCATATTACCCATAACCTTTTCACGAACAAAGTGACAATCAACTTCGATATGTTTGGTTCTCTCATGAAATATTGGGTTAAAGGCAATATGAATTGCGGATTGATTGTCACCCAATAACTCCATTGAATTGGATTGTCGAAAACCAAGTTCCTCCATAATATGTTTCAACCATATCAACTAGCACGAAGTATGAGCCCTTGCTCAATAATATGATTTGCACTGGACCTTGCAACGGCATTCTGTTTCTTGCTTTTCCACAAGATAAGATTTCCTCCAACACATACATAGTACCCTGTAGTTGACCTTCGATCATACGGACAGCCCGCCCAGTATGCATTTGTATACCCTTGAACATGAGTGTTACTATGATTTTGATATAACAATCCTCTTCCCGGTGATCCTGTGAGATATCTTAATATTCGAATAACTGCATCCCAATGAGTTGTCCTAGGAGAGGACATTAACTGACTAACAATTCTGGTTGCAAATGAGATATCTGGCTTTGTTACAATTAATAGTTCAACTTCCCAACATATCTCTGATATATTTTGGAATCATCCAACAACTCCTTGATCCAGCATAAGTTTAGAATTAGGATCCACAGGGGAGTCAAGAGGTTTAGATATCAATATTCCTATCTCCGATAATAAATCCAGAACACATTTTCGCTGCAATAGAGAAAATTCCTAAACAAGATCGGGCAACTTCAATCCCGGACTTTAATAAGCCAAGAGCCTTTGTGTGGAATTGACGTTGTAAGAGTTGTTTCTACCTTTCAATCCCTTCTTTGTTGTCACCTGTAATTACAATGTCATCCACATATACCAATAACACAAACTTTCCAGCTGCAGAATGATGATAGAAGACTGAGTGATCAACCCCACATCGCCGTAAACCAAATTGCACAAGGACCTCACTAAAATTTTCAAATCATACAGGCGGAGACTATTTGAGACCATATAACGTGTTTTTTAGATGACAAACTAGTCCATACTCCCGTTGAGCAAAAAAACCCAGAGGTTGCTCCATATAAACTTCTTTTTTGAGGTCTCCATGCAAAAAGGCATTTTTAATACCGTGTTGATGTAATGGCCAGGAACAAGATGTGGCCAGAGAAATAATAAGACGGACCAACGTAAGTTTAGCAACTTGACAGAATATCTCCATGTAGTCCATACCATAAACCTAGGTATATCCTTTGGCAACTAGATGAGCCTTAAGATGATCAGTTGTTCCATCGGAGTGATGCGTAATGGTATATACCCAACGATAACCGACACTTGTTTTTCCTGCAGGAAGAGGAATAAGCGTCCATGTACCATTAGAGTGAAGGGCAGACATCTCCTCTTCCATTGCTGCTCGCCAACCAGGATGAGATAAGGTCTCAGAAATATTTTTGGAAATTGTGATAGAATATAATGAAGTAACAAATGAAACATGTGTCGGGGATAAAGTCATAGGTAGCAAAATTAGAAATCGGATTTGAAATAGAAGACCGCTTACCAAGAGCAATAGGATGGGAGTCCTCAGGGGGTGGTGATGGGCTTGAAAACATTTGAGGGATTGGCAGAGTGTTAAGAGTCATTAGGAGGAGGCTTAATAACTAGTGCACACGGACAACGAGTGTACACCCGTAGGTCTAGGCTAGACAGACAATCAGAAGGACTAAGAAACAATGATGGGACGGGGAAAGCCTCAGTAGTAGGCCAAGTTATGGCCATTGGAGGTACGACTAGGAGCGGAAGAATGTCATCAAGATCAATAGAAGTGTGCACATCACTAAAATAAGGGGTAGACTAAAAAAAAGTAACATCAATGGAAGTAAAGAGCCTATGTAAAGTGGGACTGTAACACCAATAACCTTTCTGAGTTTGAGAATAACCTAGAAAAACACATTTGATACCCTGTAGGTCTAACTTTTTAGAGAACAAAGCAGGTACACCCAATAATACGAGGCAAGAAGGAAAATGGAGGGACATCGGGAAATAAGAGTGATTTTGGTTTTTGACCCCGGAGAACCGATGATGGCATACGATTGATTAAATAATGTGCAGTGAGGATTGCATTACTCTAAAAATGCTTAGGGACGTTTATTTGAAACATTAAACACCGAGCTGTTACAATTTAGTGCTGATTTTTTGGTTCCTTAGCACCATTTTGTTTAGAGGTGTAAGAGCATAAAGATTGGTTGATAATGCCAAAAGAAGTCATAAATTCATTGAATGGATTTGTAAAATATTCTTTCGCAATATCACTACAAAGTATTCGAATAGAGAAATTAAGTAAAACCAAGTAATTATGGAATAGTCGTCCACAAACGTAACAAAATAACGAAATCCCAAATGTGAAACCACTCAATTCAAACCCCAAAAATCAGAATGAACTAACATGAATGGGCCTAGCGCCCTTTTATTGATCCGGGGAGCAAACGAACGCGATGGTGCTTTCCCAACTGACATGACTTACAATTCAAAGACTAAACATGACTCAAACAAGGAACCGACTGTTTTAACTTATCTAACGAAGGGTGCCCCAAATGATAGTGAACCTCTTAACGGTGAGGTCGCGACATGACATGCAGTGGAACAAAAGCATGACTCATCAAAGTGATAAAGACCTCCCTCTTTATGTCCTCTGCCAATCATCTTCTTTGTGTTCAAGTCTTGAATAGTAAAACAATGAGGTGAAAAGGTGACTGAACAGTTCAACTTTTTAGTTAATTTACTAATAGACATTAAATTGAAAAGGAAACTGTAACTTGTTCACCTCTTTTATTGCTACATCAATATCTTTATTTCATGTCTGTTTCTCTCCAGATCAGACATACAGTGTGATTCTCCCTGAAAAGCTGCAGACAGGAAAATGGAATGTATACAGGTTGGCTACGTTCTGTTTCCATTATGTGCGTGAGTAGACAGGTTGGCTATTTTTTATCGCTCTATTGAGTTATTGGATGGGAATAGCATGGGAAGTCCTTGAGTTGCACACACCCTTTAGCGGACCCCAAATTGTTGAATTAGGGCTTGTTTGAAGGAGGAGGAGAAGAAGAAGATTGAGTTGTTGGCTGAATGGTCTTCCAGGCTGTGCAATTTTTGTTTCCGTCATGTTTTAACTGTTACCTTACATTGTGCACGAGGGAATTAACGAAAGGGGTCCTCTAAAGCTTGAGCCCCTTTTGGGGAAATTTCCAAGTTTCTTATACTTTTGGAAATATTAAGACGGGACAAGACTACTTGCCGGAATCCACTTGTTATTAGTTTTTTCCTTTTGAATCTTCTGCAAATCTGTGGTAATACTTAACCATATCTTGGTAGACCATCAGTTGGGTAATTGTTTTATTGCAGATCTGCTCAGTCTCCATTGAAGCTTGTCAATAGATTTCCTGATCATCCTGAAATTGGTACATTGCATGATAACTTTGTGTAAGAGCACTTTACCTTCCGCAAATCTCTTGGTTTATTACAAACTTCTGCTTTTGGGCGTGTACTTTTGATAATCTGGTAAAACTTAATGTTGTTTCACAACTTTGGTCCACCAGACATGCAGTTGAAAGTTTTCAAGACTACAAGTACTTAGGATCACGTATTCGTGTTGATGGAACCGTTGGAGAGTGAGTTCACTATTGACTACTAGTTTCCTCAATTTTGATCAAATCATGAATCATTTTTCAACAAGAAGTGCATCTTATTTCTTGTATGGATTTGAAGGTACAAATGGATGACATATGGAGAAGCTGGGACTGCCAGGTTTGCAGTAGGATCTGGCCTTTGGTGTCTTGGATTAACGAGTGTAAGTCATTGGCATTACAATGCCTTTTCAATAATGACATGTATTACATAATAAGTTCTACTTGCTTACTTTCCAGGAAAAAAAAACCGTATGTTCATAAATGCTATAAATTCAACAAATTCTATATTTTATTTCGAGTTAATCTTTCCATGGTCAAATTAGTCTGTTCACTGCTTCAAGGGGTGCAATAGCTAAACAAATTGTGTAATTTGATAATGTAACAGGGAGCTCGTATTGGACTGTATTTTATTAATAGACCAGAGTGGCTTGTGGTGGATCACGCTTGCTCAGCATATTCGTACATCTCAGTCCCGTTATATGACACGTTGGGTGAGGTTGCATATAAATTCATCTCCCAGTCCACAATACATGTGGATTGGATATAATCTACAACTGTCATTTATTTCTTCAGGTCCAGATGCTGTCAAATTTATTGTCAACCATGCAGATATACAAGCTATCTTCTGTGTGCCAGAGACAATGAACTCAGTAATCATTCTTTTTTTTTTCTTTTCCCTAATGGTGCGTTTGGTGCAGTAATTTCTTGAAAGAAAATATGACAGAAAAGAAAATGTTGTAAATGCAAAATTTTTTGTGAAGAGATTTCTTTCCGTCACATTTTCCCACGAGAAATTCTTATACCAAACGGAGCCTAAATGTCCCGATATTCAGTACAAAGTTACGACTGGTTGGCGAGAAAACACCCTGTCAGAGTACGAATAACTTTATACGTCCACAACCACCATCCAGCTAGAGACGAATTATTTTTATCAGTCTACCACATAATTAAGATTAGTTACATATATAACCCCTCACTTATTTCCATTTATGTTCCTGGCCTATATCGACTGTAAATCCTTGTTAGAGTATTCTCAAGACAATATGTTGATCATAAGACTGTTTGACATGAAAAGTTATCTTGAGAAGCATGTGCAGATCTGGTGTGGATATTGACCTTTTTGTTTATTTATTTGTTTGTTTTTTCAATAAGAGTGCTATATTGAAAGGATATGGACATGGCTGCAAACATAGGAAATAAAAATGAATCTTAAGACACTGATTGGTGGAGATAAGCGAACCAATCATAAATTGTTATATATTTTCGTAGGTACATAATTATTCACCTACTTGACTACCAAAATATTGATAGTTTGCATATATTTTACCGTAGTGTTTATCTTACATATGAACTGTAACCACCATCGTACACGTCGTGTAAAAGCTACAGGGGCCATTATACGAAAACCACCTTTGTTGCATGGTCAACAACTCCTCCATACAACTATTTGTTTTCAGAAAGTAAATGTTTTTTGAAACAGTACTTTAATCACCTAAACATGGTCATCAAACCATATAGTAGCCAGACTAAAATGCAAGTATATTACCTTAAAATGAACCCATCTTAACTTAGTGTTACTTGAGTTCAATAAACGGGGAATCTCGGTCCTATTTTTTGGCATTTGTCTTATGGACAAGCATAGTTATGTTCGTTTAGACATGCTTATATGCTATTTGTTGAGGATTGCAGTTATATGACCATGTTATATGTTAAACATGATCATCAAACCATATAGTAGCCGGACTAAAGTGCAAGTTTATTACCTTAAAATGGACTCATCTTAACTTGGTGCTACTAGAGTTCTATAAAAGGGGAATCTCGGTCCTATATTTTGGTGGTTGTCTAATGTACAAGCATAGTTATGTACGTTTGCACATGTATATATGGAAAATAACATGTTATATGTTATTTGTTGAGGATTGCAGTTATTGAGCTTCTTATCTGAGATTCCATCTGTACAACTTATAGTGGTATGTATCCTAAAACTAAATCCTCTAGCAGCTACTTGCAATGAGTTCTATTAATTTTGTGTTTCTAGATGTTTTTTTCTTTATAACCCTTTTGCTCTTTCACAGGTTGTGGGTGGTATTGATGAGCATTTACCCTCACTTCCATCAACTGCTTGTGTTAAGGTTATGTCTTATTCAAAGCTAATTAATCAGGTAACTTTGATTATTTGGCATGTTTTCAAGTTATATAACCATTCTTCATACTCTTCTATTGCCTGAAAAAGCTGTAAGATTGATTATTGTATTTGGACTAATGAGGTTACTTTCCAAACTTAGGCAACTCGTTCAGATAAGGGAAGTTCCATGCGGCATATTCTTTGTTTTAGAGGGAGATAATAGTTTCAAGTCTTCACAACTCTATTGGTTGTCCATCACGATCTCATTTGAAAGTTTAAGTTGTTTCTTTACCACTTATTACCATCTACCTCTTGGCTATTAGATTTTGTATGTGTGGTTTTGAAAACTTGAAAGGCTTGTTTCCTAACTTACTAATTTGGTTCTTAAATTTCTCCACGAGAAATCAAACTTAGATTTAGATATTTTGTATAGTTTGTGAATAATTTTATCTGATCCAATAATATTTGGTCATTTGTGATTAAATACTTGTAGGGTCACAGCAGTCCTCAACCTTTTTGTCCTCCTAAGCCTGAGGATACTGCAACTATATGCTACACAAGTGGTACTACAGGAACTCCTAAGGTAGTGAATTTATGCCTTTTAAATTTAATTTTAAATCCTCATGCTAGAGCTTCCCTCAATGATGTACTTGTTTTTTCCTTTTCTGCTTTGACATGTTATTTTGCTTGGGGAAGGGAGTTGTGTTGACTCATGCGAATTTGATTGCAAGTTGCGCTGGCAATAGTAGCACCATGAGATTCAATTCTTCGGACATGTAAGTAGTTATTCAGCAACTACTTTAATACTTACACACAAAGATATTTTTAATGTTCTTTTAATAGCTCACTATTTCAAATAACTGCTGTTTGTTTCCTCTGGACTGTTAGTACTCATACTGAACAGTTGATCTATCTTTTAGATTTAGACTCGACTTTCTTCTTCTGTAATGTTGTTGAGGAAATTTTATGCTCTTTGTGACAGTTATATATCCTATCTTCCTCTGGCACATATCTGTGAACGAGCAAACCAAATTTTGTCCTTGTATTGCGGTGTTGCTATTGGTTTCTACCAGGGGGTATGTTCCAACTTTTTATCAACTCTTCAGTCCATGAAGTTATTATTCCATATTATATCTTCTTTTCTTATTAATTTGATTAGAAATCAAGAACACAAAAATTTACTTGTATGCTTGTTTATGCAATCCTGTCCGTAGTTTAAATGCTGCAAGTAGGTTTTTTGAGTTCTGTAAATCCTTTGTGATGCATTTGAATAATGATTATGCTATTGGAAGTTCTACTGAGATTTTCGATGAACTATGGGACCCTGGAAACATTTTTCTAAATGGAAAAAAAGTTGTGATCATGGACGATGAGGCTCAAATCTAGAGCAAGGTTCCATACTGTGTATTGGTGGATGATACCAGACTACGACTAAAGTAGAGAACCAAACATATTCTCCTTGTCTTTTGATTTTCCTATTCAGATTTCTTTGGGATAATTTTCCCTTGTTTGGGCCTATTTTTGTTGACTTCACAGGCTTGAACCTCTATGGGTTCAGTTTACCTTGTATAAGACATGTATTTCATTGTAATTTGACTCATGGGGAATTCTAATTACTATGCAGGACAATTTGAAACTCATGGACGATTTGGCTGTACTAAGGCCAACTGTATTTTGCAGTGTTCCTCGTTTATACAACAGAATATATGATGGGTTAGTTACTGTCAAGTACTTCATGCATTCCTTGTTCAAAAAGTACCATGCATGCTCACTTGTTTTTGCCTATTTTGCTGCTTTAGAATTTCAAATGCGGTAAAAACTTCTGGGGGTTTGAAGGAGAGGCTATTTAATGCTGCTTACAACTCCAAAAAGCATGCTATCATGAGTGGTAAGGGCACTGATTGTGTGTTCATTTGGGAGTTTTTAGTTCTTATATCTTTGATTGAACGATTGACATTATGAGAATAACAGAAGACAACATTATTCTTTTGCTATTTGAGTGGTAGTAGGTTTTAAACTGGTTCTTTGGTTTTCATGCATCTCTTGTTCCAATTACTACTTGGAGCTCTTATGTTGGCCTTTAGCTCATTGACGTCTTGTTTTCTCATCATTGTTTAGGTCGGAAGCCGTCTCCGTTTTGGGATAGATTGGTGTTCAACAAAATAAAGGCCAGGCTTGGTGGACGAGTTCGTTTTATGGGGTCAGGTGCTTCCCCTTTGTCTGCTGATGTCATGGAATTTTTAAAAGTGTAAGTTTATAACTAGCTGTTATAAATTCAGTATGTAAATTGTGAATAATAGAGAGATAATAGGGAGATAAAATGTGTATTTGATTTCACTTGATATATCATATACACAACACCCTCATATATATATACTCATCTAATACAATAAATACACTAACACTGAACTTCCAACCACCAACCATTAACCACTAACTATAACATTTATAATTCAACACTCCCCTTCAAGCTGGAGCATATATGAGACTTGGTGAGAAAATCTGCTAGTTCTTCTGATTTACAATAGCTTGTGGTGATTTGTCCGGATATAACTTTTTCTCTTATGAAATGATAGTAAACCTCGATGTGCTTTGTTCTTTCATGAAACACTGGATTGGAGGCAATATGTATTGCCGATTGATTATCACACATAAGTTTCATGTCCTTTATTTCTCCAAAATTCAATTCCAGAATAAGTCTTTTTAGCCGTACTAGCTCGCAAGTTGTCAAGCCATCGATCGATACTCAGCTTTTGCGCTGGATCTAGAAACATCTTGTTTTTTACTTTTTCAAGACACAAGATTACCTCCAATAAGAACACAATATCCCGATGTAGAGTGTCTGTCAATAGGGCATCCAACCCAATCTCCATTGCAATATCCAATGACCTTAGTGCTACCTTTGTCTTCATATAATAATCCTCTTCTTACAACTCCTTTAATATATCGAAGAATTTGAATTACAACATCCCAAAGACTTTTGCAAGGAGAATCCGATAATTGGTTGATCATGCTCACAAGAAATGAAATATCAGGCCGAGTATGTGTAAGGTAATTCAATCATCCAACAATTATTCGATTTTTGGCCGAATCTGCAAGAGGTTCCCCTTGACCTGGCAAGAGTTAGACATTAGGGTCCATTGGAGTATCAAGAGGTCTAGCATTTACCATGCCTATTTCTTCAAGAATGTTTAGTGTGCATTTTCTCTGAGAAATAGCAATTCTTGTTTTAGATTGTGCAACTTCAATGCCAAGAAAATACTGAAGTGGTCCCAAGTCTTTAGTCTGAAAATGATGAAAAAGATATTTGAGACGACAAATTCCATCCTAATCACTACCTGTAATGACAATATCAACATAAACCACCAAATAGATACATCCATTTGGAGAATGTTGATATAAGACAGTATGATATCCATTAGAACGAGTCATCCCAAATTTTTGAAGTACAACACTGAATCTGCTAAACCAAGCTTCGGGAGATTGTTTGAGACCATATAAAGATCGTCGTAAGCGACATACCAATCTAGAAGATTTAGGAGGTTGCTCCATATAAATTTCTTCTTGCAACTTACCGTGTAGTAAAACATTTTTGATATCAATCAAGTTGATGAAGTGTCCGATGTCGAATAGTAGCCATGGCCAGGAATAAGCAAACAAAAGCCATTTTAAGCGACTGGAGAGAAAGTATCGCTATAATTAAGACCAAAAATTTGTATATAGCATTTAACAACATGATGAGCTTTAAGGCGAACAATTTGTCCATTGGGGTTCATTTTGACTGCATATACCCATCGACATCCTACCGGCTTCTTTCCAGGAGGAACTAGATCCCATGTTCGACTAGAATGAAGAGCGTTTATTTCATCAATCATAGCCTGCCGCCATCGTGGGTTAGCCAGTGTTTCACCTGTGGTTGTAGGAATAGACACAGACGAAAGAGACGAAGCAAATGCAGAATAGGAAGTAGATAAATGGTGATAACTCAAGAAATTGTATATTGGGTGAGGATTAAGAGTAGTACGATTACCTTTCTTGAGTGCAATAGGACTGGACGACATTCCCGGAGCAAGAATAGGCAAAGGAGCCAAGCATGAGTCACTTTGCATTTCAACAGGGTTGTATGAAGGAGAATCAGTCAGGGTGACTTCTGTGGTTGGAGGATAAGACTTTGTAGGACAAATATCGGATTGCATGGCTTTATGCCGTTGATGATATGTAATAAGTGATGGCGGTGATACTAGGGTGGAGTTCAAGACTGGAGGTAATTCTAGCTCTAAAGTTTGGCTCTGAAGCGGGAGGTCATCGGCTATATGTTGAGGTGTAGAAGATATTGGGAAGAATATATGTGCCTAAAAAAATGTATCGGCAAAAATTATATATCGTCTAAGATATGGAGATTAGCATCGATGCCCTTTTTGCAGTCGTGGATAACCTAGAAAAAAACACTTGAGAGCACGAGCTAATAATGTCTTTTCCAGGAGTAAGATCATGTACGAAGCATGTAGAGCCAATACACGGGGTGAAACAGGATAAAGAGACTTGGTAGGATACACTATAAAGTTAGGTACCTGATTGTTAAGAACAGATGATTGCATTCGATTAATTAGATAACACGAGGTAAGAATAGCATCCCCAAAAACCGTACAGGAGCGTGTGAATGAAGAAGAGTCCAGGCAGTCTCAACCAAATGCCTATTCTTATGTTCGGCCACACCGTTTTGTTGTGGGGTATGAGAACATGATGTTTCGTGTAACATCCCCTTCGAAACTATAAATGATTGAAAGGGTTCGGAGGGATTCTTGAGCATTATCACTTCGTAGTATTTTGATTGGAATACCAAACTGAGTACAAATTCTGAGCAAAAAAATTTTAAAATAAAGAATACCTCTAATCTTTGCATCATTAAAAATAACCAAGTACAAAGAGAATAATCATTGACAAAAGTAACAAAATACTGATATCCTAGTGACGATTCAACTTGACTTGGACCCCAAATGTTAGAGTGAACAACGGAAAATAAAGATTGCTCTAGACAATCAACACGAGGAAATGAACTACGAACATGTTTACTACGTTGATACGACTCACAATCTAAACAAGTCACAGGGGGCAAGGTTAGAACCATCCATTGAAGTTTGGTAAGGCTTAGATAACCTAGACGGTTGTGAAGCAAGATAGGAGAATTCATGGTTGGACAAGCAACTGCTCTAGGTATGGAAAGATAGTAGAAACCTTCTGACTTATGCCCGACGCCAATCGTCTTCCCCGTGCTCTGGTTCTGCACAATAACAGATTTGTTGGTAAAGATGACAGAGCATTTAAGATTGTGACATAATTGGTATACAGAAAGGAGGTTGAATGGGCAATTAAGAACATAAAGAACAGAATCAACGGCGATAGAAGAACATGGATTGACAGTGCCACTATCTTGAGCTTGGACCTATGAGTCATTAGCAGAGGTGATAGAAGGAAGATAATTCGAACAATTGAAGGTAGAGAAAATATTTTTATTACTAGAAATGTGATTTGAAGCACCTGAATTGATAACCCATTATTCTAATGGTGGTTTCTGTGCAACACAGGCAAAGGAATTACCAGCCTGAGCCATGGTGACAGCAGGAACATAAGAATTCGTGACCTCCAACCATTTTAGGAACTTTTCATATTCAAAGTGGGATGGAGGTTTTCGAGTCTGTTTCCTTGGATCAACAAAGTGGTCTTTATAATTAGTTTGAGCAACATTTGCTATACCAGAAGGCCGTCCACGCAGGGTCTAACACTTATCAATAGTGTGACCAAGT
>MKEJ01093761.1:0-11090 GCA_001753735.1 Embelia ribes
ATTTATATACAACTTTTATGGTTTGAGAAAAAAGTAATTCAAAGTGTAGAGAGGTCAAATTAGAGTCCGAAGTGTTCAAGTTGTAACAAAACTGCAGACTGACGTAGCTCTGTATTTTGACAATATTTCTCTAACCTTAAATTGGATTGAGGCCTATCAGATGGAGTTGGAAATCTATTTCATTTATATACAATGTTTGTGTTTTTAGAAAAAAATAATTTAAAGTGTAAAGAGGTCAAATTAGAGCCCGAAATACTCGAGTCACAACAGAATATCAGACTGACAGTAGCTTGGTCTTTTGGCCATATTTCTCAAACCGTAACTCCTTTTACGCCCAAATTTACAGGTAAAAAGGTATCTCAATTATCTGTAACTTTTATGCTTTGAGTATATTTAATTTTAACCGTAGATGAGTCAAATCAATGGTCAAATTACTCGAATCGTACCAAATTTTAGAGAAGATAAAAATTCAATTTTGATTTCATATAAGTTTTTTTAATCAGTTTTTAACAATCTCAAAACTAAGATTTTCTTCATTAGCTCAATAACATAAGATTCAAATTCTGAAGCATACCTAATACAATGATAAAATGGTAACTCGGAAGACTTGGAAAAGTCATTGGAATTAGCTACCCATAACTCGATTCCTAAACGAAAAATAACAAGAAAACAAGATCAGAATCAACAACCAAATCCTCAAACGTAAACAGAATGATTTACAGATTATACTACTGGAATTTCTCAAAAAAATGATAGCAATACTTATGTCAAAATGACGATAACAAATTGAGAATACCAAAACCGAAATTAGTGCCCCTTTTCACCGTTATTTGCCCTCCGCATGATCAAATCTTGATTAAGATAATTAGCACCTTCTCTTACATCTCTCTTTGCTGAAAGTTTGTTTTTTATTAGATGTGAAATGACCAACAAGCATATATGAAAGTCACAACTTATGTCACTTTCATAATGCATTTACTTGTGAAAATGTATTGAAAGTTATTCACACTTTAGCCCCCCAACTTTTATTTTCATTTTAGTCCCCTAACTTATAGGGTCTTACGAGCCACGGGACTAGCCTTGTAATAGAACTCAATGACTTAAGACACCCCTATTATAGAAGGATTTGAAGAAAACTCCATTTTAGCTATAAAATTTTAACAACGTGAAGGAGATGTTGCAATACAATCTATGCATGTGAATCAAGAGTTCCCCGTGACCTCTACCAGCATAGTTCAGTTAATGATTTCAACATGAACAATGAAATCTCGTGTTTTTCTTGAAATAGACTGATTTGCTCTATCAGTCAACTGATTTCAATATGCAGACTTTAAAACTAAGATGTATGCATTTGTTTTCCAGTTTCGAGCCTTTTTTGACCCATGACCAGTGAAGATTCGGTGATTACAGGGTTGTGGTAGCTTTGCATGTGAGCCAAGAAGTGTTTCAGCGTATTTTTCAACAATAACGAAGGTACGGTTAGGTCATTCTACAAGTAAACTTAGTACCATTTAAGATTTCAAGATATTTAATTTACGCATAATAAGAAATCGTAAAGTGTGACGATAGCCAACGACACCTGACGTGTATAAATTGTGCTAAACATTTCGCAATAAAGTAAGCATGACTACAACGCTATTGCATAACATTTAGAAATATAATAATCATTTTAGTAATGGGCGAATTGTTATTTAGACTTTAAAAATTATAAGTTATCATAAAAGCTAAGTTAGAAACAAGAAAAATAGTAACATTGTTGTGTGCCCATTCAAAATCTGCAATGATAATTTTTATGACTAGCCTAATCTAAAAGAAAATCATATTGTTTATGAATTCCAAGTAATTGAAACACAAAATAGAGAAAATTAATATTAATATATAAAAATTAAAATTAACAACCTCTTTTCTATCCGTCAAAATTTGAATGAGACTACATAAAAAAAAATCTTAAATATGCATGTTTCCCAAAATAAGTGGCACCGCATCTGTAGGCAAGTAGTGCGGTGCCACGTAAGTGCCGTCACTGCATGTTTGGAATAGGTTAGCAATTAGCATTTTAAACAGTGTGTGCAAAATTAGGGCGGGTGAAGCAGCGGGGCGCGAGACAAGCGGGAGTCATTTGTCTGGACATGAATGAAGGTCGGCGCGTATTTTCACGCTATGTAACAAAGTATTCGGTCAATTTCACTAACAGTTCTAAAGTGTAAAACAAATTCGATATGGTCCCATTAGTTTCAATTGAGACGGTAATAATTCCCATGTTTAGAAAAGAATTACTTGTCGTAAAGAGGGGGCTATAATAAAATAAAATTGAAGCCTTCCAGGTCTTTTGGATAGCGTGATCAATTTTTTTGAAAAAATCCAGTAGTGGGAATATACGAAGTACTATTTTAAGTTTCAATCCTACGATTTAATTTAAAACTAATTTGGAGTTCCAAAATGCTTATGGAAAAGTCATTCTAAATTATACAACAAATACTTTACATGATCATTTATATTGATCTTATTCCGGCAAGTATGTGATTATTGAGGAGTAACTTTTAGTTTTTTAATGATCATTCATATTGATCGTGCCTTATTTTGAAAATTTAGGTCTATTAATATAAGGAAAAACTAAGAAGGTCATAATCTATCACTTCTCTAAAAATTACGGACCAAAATAGACTCTTTTTCAAACCTTTGTAAGTATGCTGTTGCAATTGAGACTGAAGAGACCAAAAAGAACGTCTTTGAAACTATGAGCACCATCAGTGAAATTCGCGCTTAAATAGGTATAAAAAACTGTTTTGTACCTATGTATACACAGAACAGATATCATTTTTAAATACTACCATTAGATCCTCTCTCTCTCTCTCTCTCTCTCTCTCTCTCTCCCCTCTGCAGCCTCCGTTGACGACGCCCCCATTTTTTCCAACCTTGTTGTGCGTTTCTCTCTCTATGTTCTAATCTTTTCTTATTTCAATCATTAGTTTAATTTCTGCAATTTAATGACGAGCTCTTGATTCGGTGTTTGCTCTTGAAGAAGGTATTGCCTCTTCTCTCTATGATAGGGTTTTTGTTTTTGTTTGGGATGATATGATTGATTTTGATTATTTGAAAATTCGGTTATCGAATTTAATATAATTGTGATAATAGTTAGATTTTATTCTTGGATGTAAATTGTTACCATGACCTATGCCTTAAATAATCCTTTTACATGATATTATGTCTCCACTTTTAGTAATGACATATATCCTTATAATTTGATTATATCATTTGATGCTTCCATTGGGTTTTTGTGCAAATCATGGAGAATACCCTTTTCTTTAATTTGTTGTTAATTTGATTTGTAGAAATTAAAAGTGTAAGATTTTTACCTAAGACAATCAGGTTTTTTGCATTTAGGCCGAGTTTATCGTTTGATTTTTGAGCTTTGTTGAGTTTTCTATTTTCCTTTGAGTATAATTGAAAAGTGTGGTCGATTAACAGAACTTGTTTTTATTCATTTAAAAGTTAACATTGAACGTTAGTGTTACAAATTTAACTTGCGTTTTGAATGAGGGGTTTGATTTTGAAATGGATTGTGAAACTTTATGTTATCCGCACACATCACGAGCTTAGATACTCATGATACCAGCTGACTTTCGTAAAATATTTTACTGATGTAGAACAGGAGAATTTGATATCATAGTCATACACCATCCTTTGAATTTGTGATATTAGTATTTCAACTGTGCAACCAACCCGCAATCATGTTTTGAAACTCATGAACAATAATGACCTACAAAACTGAATTTATTTGGAATTTAACCTTTTGATATCAATAAATATTTTGGGATTTATTACTAGAATAATTAAGTATGTACGTGTAGAACGAAGGCAATGCTATTTTCTTTTTCTTTCTTGTTGATGCTGTTGTATGTGGCAAGCATATATGAATTCTTTTTGTAGATTAGGCTTGTGGGTTTATGACATTACACACTAGATACTAAAGAATATTAACTGCATCCAAGGCTTCACAATCTATGTCTAATGCATGTCTTAAATATAATATAGAACTATTATATCATTTCGTTTCCATGATTATCTGAGTGAATATTTCATTTCCAGTTGCATTGTCCCACTCACTTGATGATCTTTGGCCTGCTGCAGAGTGCTCTAGTGTAGTTGCTTTGTTCAAATTCTGCGAAGGGCATCTAAAGCGATGGAAACCAAACAGCCTACGTCAAGTGTCATAGCAAGACTAATGGGTTTTCATGAAGTTTCTACACCGCCACAACCTGTTTGCAGACCTAATCGGGTCCTCTCAGAAGATTATCTTCGGAAAAGGGATTCCATCTGCTTACTAGAAAGACAGTCTTATCGTAAAAGACGTTTGTCTAAGGTTAATTCCAAAATAGGGCTAAGAAATGTCAGTACAATTGAAGTACAAGGGAGAGAAAAACTTCATAGGAATTCTAGTGGCTCAGTTCAAAGGGAAGATGCAAATTCAAGGGTTGAAATGGCAGATGCATATCATTCCCCTTCAAACATTGTTATTTTAGGACCAATTCTTGGCAAGAGTGAATCCGAGATGATGCTGAATTTCTTCTCTGCTAGAAAAACCACCAATAAACTTTTGGAAAAGTGGAAGATGACCAAACGTGTAAAACAATTTGCAGTGACTAGACGAAGCAACGCCACAGTAGACCACCGCGGTACTATTGACAAGATTGAAAACAAATCTGATAAAGGAAATAATGGTGAAGAAATTCCCGAGAACTCTAATTTATCTACTTGTGCTCATTCTTGTACTGATGCAGAATATGAACAAGCAACAACAGAAACTAAGGCGACTCAAGACACGCTCAGAAAGAGTTGTGAAAAGAATCATGTCTTTGAAACTTATGCAACAACTCAAGATACGCTCAGAAAGAGTTTCGAAAAGAATCACGGCTTTGAAGTTTATGCAAAAAACCCGAAAATGTTTTCTGAATACTTAGAGGGAGAACATTTTGAACCAACACCTTGCACCTTGGATGTAGAAGATGAACTCTGTCCACTTATTTGCAATGATTTTCTTATTGAACAGGTTAGCCTTCGTTCCAATTATCGTTAGTATTTTATGCTATTTTGGACTAACCTTTTCATCTTCAGGTCTCCTTCCTGATGATTAGTAAATAAGCATTATTTAGACGCTTCTTTTCTTCTTTCTCTATAATATACTTTCCTCTCCAAGACATGTTTATGTTGCTTGGATCATTTGTTTTCACTTTTCAATGTTTCCTGCTTGTCCAAGTTAACAGTAGTCCCAATTATATGATGATGCTGAGGGTTACCCACGAATATAAGATGAGTTATGACATAGAAATAAGTCTTCGTATACGATAAGCCTATAATATCATTTATTCTTTCATTGGAAAACAATTGACCTCTTGTGTTCTCAAAGTTATAGAATTTCATTTTTCTGGCTTTTCTGTATTAGAATGTGTCACCCCGAATTTACCTAAACCCGGGAACGCGAACTTTTAATAAGAAAAAAAATAGTATAACCATATCCATTTAACAAATACACCTTCCCGACTACAACATTCAATCACACATAAATATAGCATGCCTGCAAAAATATATGTATACGTGTAGCCTGTTTGCATAATAGAACATTAACTATAACCAGGTAAACTATCGAAGTTTACATCACCATCATCAAGCTACTTGCTTGGTCCAAAAAGAAGTAAAAAAATCTTATATAACTTCTAGGCCTCGAATACAAATGTACATAATAAAACGAGGCTACACTTCGATGCCACCAAAAGCCACATCATCTTTCGCGTAGGCATGCTACACAAGCAAGACTCGAGTTCCTCTTCTCCAGCCCTACAAAACCGAAGGAGCAACAATATCTATCTATAAAATAAAAGTATACGGTCTGATTTTCATCAATACGATAAAGATGAGTCTAAAATGTATATTCCATGTATTCACATGCTATGCAATTTTTACCCTTTTATTCCAATTTCCAATTTCCAATCTATTCCAACTTTACCATTACCAAGTTCCACATTTTAAATTTTATTCGACAAGTTCTAAATGAGGGTATATTTACAACATGCGGGGAAACCTACAAGTTCACCAAAACTTCCAACATACTACGTATGTAACTACAATATCCGATCTACTAGTTAAATCAATACATGCTCTAAGCATGAGGGGGAGTACTTATCCACCAATTCCACCGCCGTACAACATATACCAAACTATTAAGTGAAAAAAACAAATAGTGTAACCTTCTATGCATGAACCATGTATAAATAAACAATTATCGGCACATCATACATGCCGACATACAACCTGCCAATCATAAATCCCGTATACCAATGCCATATGCATAGTATATCGTATACACCGAAATCCAAATATACCAGAATCCAAATATATCAAACTCCAAAAGGTATATTCTTCCATACATGAACCTTAAACAAGTAACTGTCGACATGCCCTACATGTCGATGCTGCAACAATTACAAGTACCCGGTATTAACCGAACTACTACATACATATTAGCATGTTTTCCAACAGGAGGGGTTTAGTATCTTGTCCGAACTTTATAAAAGTAAATGATAGTATGCAGATGCTTTGCATCATGTTCCCCATTATTACCAAATTCCAAATTCCAAAAAAAATAAAAACCAATTTACCATTTCCAAAAATCCTAATACCATTTCCGAATTAAAATTTCCATTTCCATTTCCAAATCCAAATTTCCATTTCCAAAACCAAAATCCGTTTCCAAAAACCAAAAGGAAGTTCTTTATTTCCATAACCAAGAATTCAACTTCCAAAACCAAAATCCATTTCCAAAAAAACCAAAAGGAAATTGCTCCATAATCCAAAATCCATATTCAGAAACCAAAATCCATCTAAAAACCAAAAGGAAATTCCATTTCTAAAATCAAGAATTTATTTTCCAATACCAAAAATCCATTTCCAAAAACCATGAGGAAATTCCATTTCCATAACCAAGAATCCAAATTTTAAAACCAAAATCCATATCTAAAAACCAAAAGGAAATTCCATTTCCATGTCTAAGAATCCAAATTTCAAAACCAAAATCCATATCCAAAACCCAAAAGGAAATTCTGTTTCCATAATCCAAAATCTATTTCTAAAAACGAAAACGGAAATTCCACTTCCATAATCCAAAATCCATTTCCAAAAACCAAAAAGAAAATTCCATTTCCAATCAAAATTCCATTTTGATAACCAAATTTCATTTTCTCCAAAAGCCAAAGGGAAATTCCATTTCCATTCAAAATTTTGATTTTGATAAGCAAATGCTCAACGCGGAACCCGAATGTGAGTCCGACCAAGACGCAAATAAAAGTGGGACTAGTGTCTTTTCCAATTCCATATTCTATTTCCAAATGGGCTCCCCAGCTTGGGCTTTCCAAGCCCCCTATAAAACACCACAAGACGCTAATGTACCAAGATTCATAGGCTCGATTCCGTCGAGTTGCTTCCAACTCTGTTGGTAGCTTATAAAATCCATATTTTAATTGACTCTAATCCCGAAATGAAATAGAAAAGAATCAGACCAAATCCCAAAATGTACATGTCTTTTCTATACACCAACATGTTCAATGCATGATTCCAATTACCGAGATAATGCATGTGAATGAACATGCTTTATGAATAACATTTTGCCAATGTTGAAAGAATATAAACATCTCCAATGTGTATATTCAAATACCGAATAAGAAATGAGTATCAACATACTCCCCTGTTCCAATGAGTATATTCAAATACCGAATAAAAAATGAGTATCAACATACTCCTCTGCATATAGTCCGTACCAAATGATATATTGAACATAAATATATTTCATGCTTGTATTCAAAACCAACTAATAAATGAGCGTAAGCATGTTCCCTTGCATATATTCTATACCAAATAATATATTGAACATAAACATATTCCATGTTTGTATTCAAAACCAACTAATAAATGAGCATAAGCATGCTTTCTTGCATATATTCCATACTAAATGTTATAATGAACATAAACACATCATGGCAAATAATAATTAAGCATAATCATGCTCCCATGTATATATTTTCCATACTTGCATTATTAAATGAACATAAACATTCTCCATGTATATATTCAAAATTGAATAATAGTTGATAATAACTGTGATCCCATATGTATATTCCATACCAATTAATAAAATGAACATAAACATACTCCATGTATATATATTCAATGCCAAATAATAATTACAAAATATGAACCAACATGCTACTGAAACCAAATTATGAAACCAAAATCTCAGACATATCAAACATGTCACATACACACAAACTCTCAATTTTATAATAGAGTTCATAGTCTACTCGTACTTTATACGTCTTTAGAAGACCTTCCGAACGTCTATACCAAAAAGGCCCAATTTGCCTTCACAAGACCCTCCGATTTGATTTAACTCTACAACTTAGATTGTAATAAATCTATATAAGAAAACGATCTCCACTAAATGAGAAATAAAAAAATCTAATTTGTTTTGACGTACCCTAAAAATACGGAAACTGAGGTATCATAAATTAATGAGATAAAAGGCAAGACCTACCTCAAAAGATAGCCCTCACACTAAGGATAATGAACATCAACTTTTTGTCTATATATGCCTACAGATGAAATGAGATGAGAAAGATTGACATTGAAAATCACCACAAACTCCTCTGTTTCTCTCTCTCTATATATATATATATTTCGTTTCTATGGGGAAAAGTGATGTATGACTTGACCAAGATGTAATTTGTAGTCAAAATCATTTTTTCCCCACGCTAAGGTGTCTGATGACCCTGAGTCGCCTATCTGGCGGTTGTCTGATGACAAGCAACCCGTCGGATAATCTTCGGATATAGGGAAAACCCTAAGAAAATTTTCGAACATTTGGATAAAATGGAAATCCTTGCAACCCTCTATCAGACGGCTTGTCCGGTGATCTAACCTGTCGGACAAGGTGTTGGATGCCCCATTTATTGAACATTTTGAACAAGTGAAACCATTCACTGTATGCATTCCATTCTACATATTTTCCTACCACATTGTCCCGCATTAATAATACACCAAATAAAATAAATAATATCATGAAAACATGTTCAAAAATCTTATCTAATTAAGAAAAATATTTACACGAATTTTTGAGACGTTACAAAGACACCACTGTAATTCATTCAAAAATATCAATATGATATAATTTCTACATATAACTGCTTCCGCTCTTTCCTTCATTCGTTCCAATTACTCCATTTCAATTGCCCTCTTTTCTTGTAATTACACACGACACTAATAAGAGAGTTTTGAAAATTTTTATTTCTATAATATAAATATATATTACAATTCTGTATTCAATATATGTCATTCTAATAATACTACATCATCTATATTGATACATTCTACATATGATATCTAGTAACATTTTTGGGTTGAATTATTATTATTATTATTATTATTATTATTATTATATTTTGACGGTTAAATAACACCACTCCAATAATAACTTAAGAAAAACTTATGCAGGATAATAACATTACATTTAACAAATGTTAAAAGTACCATAATACGAATAACTAATGCAGAAATATACAGTCAAAAACATTACTCCAATAGTCAAAACCCTTACTTCTTCATTAAGAAAATGCCGATAATAACTTAAATTGGGTAACAATCAATAAATCAGGTTTAACTACGGACACAAAAGTCAAAGCTTCTAGATTTACCTGTTCAAACAAGAAATTAATATAATTATAAAATGATTTGTGTCACATTTTGTTGTGAATGATACTAATATAGAGTCTAATCATTAAATAAAAATATTATGAGCTATGCTAGCATGACTCACCACTATTTGACTTATAACTCCCGTTTGTATATAAAAAGAGACGTAGAAGAAGCATCAAAGGCGGAAAAAAAAGGGCATAACGTAAGCCCAGAAAAGAGAGAAAATGGAAGAAAATAAGAATGAGAATGGATCTAGTTTGGTATAAATTTTAAATTTTATTTTACATGTTGTACTATATTTTAATTCATATCTTTATATTAATAAAAGTATACATCGGTATTATTCTCGTGAACTAGGTCCAAGTTAAACTTGTTTTAATTTGAGATTGAATTACGTAATTATTGGTCTCTTATTTTATTTTCTTGTATATTACTTTCTAACATGATTTATAAAATGTTATTAGTACAAGTTTCCATTAGAAAAATATTATTAGACTCCGCAGAAAATTTTATAAATTTATCAAAATTTATATCTTGAGTTTCTTAAAAAAAATATGCACATATCATATAATCAAATTCAATTTACCATCCAAATATTTTTGTGTTATCAAGATAGGCCACATAAGTTTTTAATATTAATGAGCAAAATTATTGGTAACCAAAAGAAATAAAATAAAATAAAATAATGAGGTAGGGGCCTGCTTTAAGTTAGGAGAAAATTATATGTAGAAAAGTCAACAAAAATAATAGTAGATAAGCAAGTGGACCAATTATGGTCGTGCCATTTAAGTTTTTGGTGCTGTTTGATCTTGAATATTTTTAGATATAGTTGTATAAAAGGGAAGTATTTTTATAAAATTTTTGGATATTAATCTTATCATTGAAATTTTATAGATTTGTCAAATCTATATTTTTACAAACTGAGCAATTATTAGTTACCATATGATTTTCACTATATTATTGTCAAGTGTGATTACCTGATTATGTCTTTTAATTTAGGTGCTCTAACAAATGGTTGAGAAAAAATTATTTTGTGACTTTGGACATGAAACCAGTGAGCAATATAGGCAAAACAAAGTTGTCTCAGTGAGGAATAAATTAAGAAAGAATAGAAATGTATTCGGCCAGTGAATTGAATTCTATGTACAAGAATATCTCAATTTAAAATTTATCATTAAGATTAATTAATATTTATTTGAGATATTTGTCAGGTTAAAATTATGGATCTAATGGAGCGAGTCTAGGAAGTTTGACCAAACTCTAAATTATTTACTAATATACCCAATGACTTAAGGGTGTATAATCAAACCTGCTGACATATTACGGTTAATAAATAATTATGTTTATAA
>MKEJ01093769.1:0-10553 GCA_001753735.1 Embelia ribes
AAGATTATATATGTCATTTCATATACATATATACCTTATTATCTAATTATTGTCTTCTGAGGACGAATTACTACCAAATAGGACATATATACCTTATTATTGTGTTACTGTCATCTAAGGACACATTACTACTAAATAGGAAAAAATTATTATGGGTCACTTGTAAATCTGTTCTATTGGTTTATTATTAAATATTCTAAAAACACCATAGTTTTTTCTTTGCAAATGCTGAATTTTCAGATTGTGGCTTAAATTGTGCCACATGACAACATTTGTGGCTAATATTGATTTTTGTACAATACAAGAATTTTACATGTAAAATTTTTCATGCATTGAGTTGGCATCTATGTTATTGGTAGGTGGGTGTGAATCTAAAAGTGAGATTCCTTTGGTCTTTATTCAAAACTTTCAGTTGAAGCTCTTTAATCTGATCATTTTTAATTAGTTATTGAAATCATATGTATTAATCAATATTTGAATAACGTTAATGGTTGTTATCACTAATAATTATATTAACCTTCATAAGGCTGACAAAGATGATATTGTCTAAACTCAAATTTTAAAGTTGTGAATATTCCTACAAGTTATTATAAAAATAGTTCCTGCACGTCCACAAGAAAGCATTCCAATTGTATAATTATAGTTATGGTGTATTCAATAATCAATAATATAATAGTAGCAATTTTGTTTTTTAGTGTTGTTACGAAGGTTGTTACACATTCTAATAATTTTTTCTCTTGTTAGTATAATAAGCCAAACAATGCATCTTTTTTTAGTTTTGTATGCATTTAGCCACAATGTAATGTACTAGGGACAAACCGAACAAGTAGACTTCTCGTGTGCATGAATGATAATAAATCATATGTCTATACATACATATGATATAGCATCTTCATTGCACCACAACTTGCAAATTAAATATTCAAATACTTCTAGGGGTAATTGATTGGGAAATTAGGTTACATGTGGGGAGTGGTAATGAGATATATACCTTGGACATATCTAATTTTGAAAACCCACTACAAGTCCATTATTTTGGTGGAAAATATTGTTATATGTAGCCTTAGCCCCCAGTAATTTAGAAAAAAAAGTATAGTATATGCATATATTTTGGCTTTCATCCCCTGCATTTGATTCCTGGCTCCGCCCCGGACCACAACATATCAACGTCACCACATAGCCACTGTTATAGTGTAGAGAACAGAAGAATGACAATGATGTTGCATATCATTCTGTTATTACACGCCTTACCTGCCCACCAACATAAAGTCTACCCTCTCAAAGCTCTAGATGGAGGAAGAAGAGCTTATAAATTTGACTCCATCATATTATTTTCTCACATTTTTTGCCCACACATTGTTTGAAGAGAGTACCATCCACTCTAGATCCCCCCAAGATTACAAGAGAAATAGTTGCTCCTTGAGGAGCTTTCTAGTACAGTGTATCCTTGTTTGAAGAAGAGATACAAGCAAAGAGAGAGACTATAAATTCAAGCATGGAAGAGACATTTGTGCCATTTGAGGGGATAAAGAAAGATGTTAGAGGAAGGTTTCTCTGTTACAAGCAAGATTGGACTGGTGGCCTCAGAGCAGGCTTCAGGTGTATCTATATGCATATAACTTGCCTTAACACTTTGGATATCAAACACTTTTAGTATTTTATATATATATAATAGCAATGTATATTAACTTTCTTCGTATCCAATTTTGATATTCTATTTCCTGAGTCGGTCCTGATGGACTTTACTTGGATGTTTTTCAGGATTTTGGCCCCTACCACGTACATTTTCTTTGCCTCGGCAATTCCAGTCATTTCATTCGGGGAGCAACTAGATAGTAACACCGGTACTTTAGTCTTTCATGCTTTATAGTTATTGATTGATTAAATCAAGTTCTAAATTAACTTTCTTGGTTTTCTTTTCCTAAATTAATAAATTGCAAAGTAGCAATTAGATGTCTCAAACGAAGGATAAACAAGAACTACAAACGAGAACCAGACTTCCCAAGAAGAATAAAAAATAGAGTAGTGCACAAAACACAAAAGTATTCGAGTTGATGTTCCTACCGACCCTTGCAGACGGAGTTTTGACAGCAGTTCAAACCTTAGCATCAACTGCAATTTGCGGCATTATTCACTCAATCATTGGTGGGCAGCCTTTACTGATATTAGGAGTTGCCGAGCCAACTGTACTCATGTACACGTTCATGTTTAATTTTGCTAAACAGAGACCGGATTTGGGACCCAATTTGTTTCTAGCATGGACCGCATGGTGAGATAAAATTTTGAGATCATCCAAAATAAATTAATCTAGTCCCTTTTTAAAAAAAAATTGTTAGAAATAGATCTTGAACATTTGTTTTTGCTGTTATTCTTTCATCAGGGCCTGTGTATGGACTGCAATCTTGCTATTCTTGCTGGCAATCTTGGGCGCTTGCTCTATTATAAACAGATTTACACGTATAGCGGGAGAACTATTTGGTTTGCTCATCGCCATGCTCTTCGTTCAGCAAGCTGTCAAAGTGAGAGCAACACCCTTATTTTCTCCTCTCAAACTCCATATTGCAGATTTGACTAATCTATGAAGGCATTATTAGGGCTCTTTAACTCAATAAGACAAATTTTGATCATTTATTTAGTATGCTAGCTGTGTTGAACAAGCTCGGTTATCTCTTTGCAGTTTAACATTAGCTTGTTATATTTGATCTCCAGGGCATTATAGATGAGTTCCGAATACCGAAAAGAGAAAACACAAATTTAACGGAGTTCATACCTTCATGGAGGTTTGCAAATGGGATGTTTGCTCTTGTTCTATCTTTCGGTCTTCTGCTGACTGCTTTGAAAAGCAGAAAAGCTAGATCATGGCGTTACGGGACTGGTATGAGACTAAGTATTTATCAAAATGTCATATTAGCACGGTTTTTTAAAGTTATCAAGTATATTCATGTTTTCATTATTATGTTCTGAAATTTTTTTCTAGGTTGGCTTCGTAGCTTTATAGCAGACTATGGTGTGCCAATTATGGTACTAGTTTGGACAGCCGTTTCCTACGTTCCATCTGGAAGTGTTCCTCAAGGTATTCCTCGACGACTCTTCAGCCCAAATCCGTGGTCACCTGGTGCTTATCAGAATTGGACAGTTGTCAAGGCATGTCAATTAAGTTACCTTTTCCAACATAATATTTGTATTATATATTTTTTGTTAAGTGATAATTTTACAAGTAAAATACTGACAGGACATGCTCAACGTACCCGTTCTATACATACTCGGAGCCTTCATACCAGCAACAATGATTGCAGTGCTTTACTATTTTGACCACAGTGTGGCATCTCAACTTGCTCAGCAGAAGGAATTTAATCTTANNATTCAATTTTTGTCTATACAAAAGGTTGTTTGGTTGCAACTTTTAAGTAAAAAAAACCAGCTTATTTCTGTCTAAAAAAAATCAGATACATCCAGCTTAAACCTTCTAGTCTATTTAGGTTGAAACAACAAATAAGTTCAGTTTAAATGCTAAGCAACAAAACAAGCCCAAAATATGACTCATTTTAGACTGACATTCAATGTTTTGGCTTCTGTTCTGGGAGACCTTAATGTGTGGCCTCATCGGGATCCCTCCATCGAATGGTGTTATCCCACAGTCTCCGATGCATACAAAGAGTTTGGGAACTCTTAAGCACCAGGTGAAACAACTACTAGCTTTCGGTTAAATGTTTAGTTACCATTTGAAAGACATTTTTAATTTGCTTCATGTTGTAGTTGCTTCGAAACCGATTGGTAGCAACAGCAAGGCAAAGCATGAGAAAGAACTCAAGCTTGGGGCAGCTGTACGGGAATATGCAGGAGGTTTATCAGCAAATGCAGACTCCTCTAATCTACCAGAATCGCTCAGCTCAAGTATGGCACCCAAACTAATCCTTGTTTTATTTCAAAATTGTGCAAATTGAAGTGAATACCGGCTAAGAACAAAAGATGCTGATTAGTTTCCAGATATTTTAAGCGCAATGAACTTTTCATCTTAAATATGTGACGTCTGAAATGTTATGAGCAGGGGCTAAAGGAACTAAAGGAATCAACGATTGAATTAGCTTCAAGCTCGGGGGATATGAATGCACCAGTGGATGAGACTGTATTTGATGTTGACAAAGAGATCGATGATCTATTGCCAGTGGAGGTTAAAGAGCAACGTGTAAGTAATCTACTCCAAGCCGCAATGGTGGGAGGATGTGTCGCAGCTATGCCCATTCTCAAGAAGATTCCGACCTCTGTCCTTTGGGGTTACTTTGCCTTCATGGCCATTGAAAGTTTACCTGGGAACCAATTCTGGGAGCGAATTTTATTACTATTTACCGCTCCAAGTCGAAGATACAAGTAACATCCCAATCTTCCCCTTTTTTTCGTGCTTTCTTTTTGCTTTTTTAAATGCATTGAGAGTAATGTATATATTCCGACAGAATTCTCGAGGAGTACCACTCCAGGTTTGTCGAAACAGTGCCATTCAAGGCTATTGCAGCTTTCACATTATTCCAGACTGGATACTTGCTGGTTTGCTTCGGGATAACATGGGTTCCCATTGCGGGGGTTCTCTTCCCCATGATGATCATGCTTTTGGTTCCTGTACGACAATACGTTCTGCCCAAGTTTTTCAAAGGCGCACATCTTCAAGACTTGGATGCAGCTGAATATGAAGAGTACCCAGCTTTACCCCTCGATCTTGCTACAGTAAGATACCCAATCCATTCTTTCTTAGGGAGAAACTACAGTTTATTTATTACCTTCTGATTTTAAATAGATGCAAGGTGAATGAAATATGTTGCACATTGAATACGTGCAGGGGTCGGAACTAGGTGGGAGAGTTTCATTTGCAGAAGAAAGAGAGATTCTAGATGAGATGGTGACACGAAGCCGAGGTGAAATAAGGCGTACATGCAGTCCAAAGGTCAGCAGCAGCTCCAACTCAACACCTGCAAAGGACCTCGGTAAAACTCTTCAGAGCCCAAATCTCTCTGAGAGACAATATAGCCCTCGCGTCAGTGAACTCAGGGGGGACAGAAGTCTATTGTCTGGTGGAAGAGGGCCATTTAGCCCGAGAACCGGAGAGCCAAAACCATCTAAGTTGGGAATAAGTCCTAGCTACTCGACTTGTTCAAATTAGTGTCTGGAAGATAGGCTTGCTTGCTTATGTATTCATGTTTGTCCAGATCCAGTCTGAGGTTGGGTTATGTACTTGTATTGTGTCATTGTAAGCACCCCGTATGTTGCTCTTATCATTCTGTAACATGAAAATTAAGATGATAATATATGTTCTGGTATTAAAAACAAAACCTAAACTTGTATTTCGTGAAAGTATTTGCATGATTGAATCCCTCTTTGATCGCCCCCTATTCCGACCAGAGGTCACTTGCTGATTCAAGTCACCAATCTCAAAAGCAAGCGATGCGATTCCACCATTTGTTCGGTCGGTCATTTCAAATGATGTGGGTGCTATGAAAAATAAAGCGTGGCCATCATGGAGTTGACCAAGTATTAATGGGGATGAGGTTACATAGTTTTTCAAGGTTAGGTCCGTGTCGTGATGATTACTTAGTCTTTCACATTGTTTTCTGTCTTTCAATCCTACTAATGGTAGAGTAAAAACAAATTCACAAAGTGAATAAGACACATACACACACACACATATACTCCCACCGTCCTAAATTGATAATTATTTCTATTTTGGTACATCCAAAAATAGATTTAGTGCATGTTCTAAATTGCCCATATTAACTGTGATTTGTAGTGTTCATTATCCCCACTTCATCTTTGACAAGGGGTACAGTTGTAAAATCAACAGCAATTTAATGCAGGACAATTCATTTAATGATGTCTCTCATAATAAGTTGATTTTTCGATAAGTGACTATCAATTTAGGACAGAGGGAGTATATAGAAAACCCGATGCAACCCAGGAATAGAATTGATAATAATATGAAAGTATAGGTGATTAGTTATGGAAGAATAGTACATGGAAGTATGGGAAGAGTCTACCTCTGTCTCTGTGGATGGATTTGAAATTCAGAATCTAATCCTTGAAATAAAGAATTCCGGAGACACTCCAGAGAGAAGCAAACACAGAATATATTTTTATCTTAAAACTTCATTACTTCATTCACTACTCAAAATGCATACAAAAGAACCATATTTATAGAGTTTCTAAGGCCTAGAATGATCTAGACTCTAAACAGACTCTTAGACTTCCTAATGACTTAATAAATATGATTGGTACTCACACTTTGACTCGCATAATTATGTCTCTTCAAACATGACAACGAATATAAGATCCAAGGCACAATGCTCTTAAATCAATGTTGGAATGTTCTAGAGAAAGTACTTTAGAAATTCAATCAAAATATAGTAGACATAATCCCATCAAAACCAACGCATAAATCTCCACTACGATGCACGCAATCTTGTCATTGTTTATAGATAGGTTGTTTCCAGGTAATGAAAATGTGATCACTTGCAATATAGATGTGCACGATCTTAACCCATATAGTTATTAAAGTTAACATTGAGTATCAAAAATATGAATATCGGGAGGGTAAACATGGAGCAACTCCCTTTTTCATGAAACTCAGGTCGTAGGTTTTTTTTAACGGAGAATAAAGGTACCTATAATATCTGTAAAAGAAAAAAAACTGCATCCCATAATAAAATTTCATTCTAAAAGTTAGAGTATGGCATAATGAATTATAGTTCATAGTAGACTCCCGATGCCATGTAAATGACATATATATAGATATAGATATATATATATATATAGAGAGAGAGAGAGAGATAGGGTTTACAATGCGATCCTGGAGGATCTTGGCGCCACCGGCGACCGCTCGGCCGGCTTGGGTGACGACGGAGTCAGCGTAGCTGCGGACGGTGCGGGTGAGGTTGTTGCCGCCGCCGACCTCCACGGCTTTGTTCACCGTAGACCTAATCCACGACATGTTCACCGATTACTATCACACACAACAACACATACATACACATGTATATACATATATATTATGATTCGGATCAAATTGGACAGTATTCGCATTGAATAGTCGTCAATTATATGTTAACGTATCGGGGAAGGGAAGAGAAGAGGAGATGAGCTCGAGTCTCTTGGCTGGTATTCCGCGCTCTGATTTTACCATTTTGCCCCTCTTTCCGCACCCATGTTGCGCGGGAGTTGCACATTATTAATAATAAATCCATTTTTGTGTTTATTAGGAGTATTTATTTGCCCATAGTTTTGACAAATACTCTGTTTGGCTCTCAAATTTTCGAAAAATTTATGTATTGGCCCCCAAACTCTTAAAAAGGTGATATGGATTCGGTTCATTTCATAGTATTTTCTAATTATAGTTGTAAATAAACGACTACAAAATTAAGCAAAATCATCATTATCTCTCATCAGTATATAAAAGTAACTTCCAATTTATAGAAGTCCCGGTCCCAAACATGCTTTAGTAATCATCTTTTAAGGACCATAATTCCTTGAATCACAAGGCAATGGCAGCTGAGAAATGAACTAATGGAATAAGATTGGACTGTCTTTCATGTAACCTTTTTTATTCATCATTAATTGAAAGTTGTAAGGTGCATGTTCTTTTTGAATACAAGATCAATGGTACAAATATACAATATCAGCTGATTTAGTTCTAATGAATAACAATTAGCATCAACGGTGCCATTCGCAGAAACTCTCAGTCAATATCCGGCAATGGCATTCTCCAGTAATTCCATGAATTGTAATCTTCCTGCAGATATAAACAAATAATAAGCCCGTGTTACCCATGAGAAGATGAAATACAACTCAACACTAGATCAAAAACAAAATCTAGCCATCATCCAATTTGCTTGAATCCCAGATACCCGTCTCAAACCAAAGACAAAGTAAAACATACTAAGAGCGTCTGGGTACAACTTATACGGTGACAAGCTGGTGCTCTAAAAAGCCAAAAAGGGAGTTGCCTACAATGAGTGGCGTTCGATGATTTGGTAGCTCTTTCTGGCTTTCCCATTAAAAGGCTCAAGAAATCCTAAAAGTTACAGCGGCTTGCATACTAGTAGTTTCACAACTTTTGTGTCAAAACAGAAAGTAAAAAGCATTTGCATTTTCGATATCATAACATAAATGAGCTAAAATTCTACTTCAAACTTTCAGCTCATTTGCAACAAGAAGACAACTTACAGTTCTACAGCCAATCAGCAGCGTCATACCACTGCGTCTAAGCAATTAAGTTGAATTTGAGATAAAACCAAACAATCATTGAGCAAATGTTACCTGTTCAACTATTGAAGTAGGTGGGAACATGTCATTGACCAGTGTGTGCAAAGAGGTGTATGACTTCACATCAATTCGGTGTTGGCTAATAGCCACCTCACCCTGTTAAATCAAAGAACTAATCAGACTTACCACAGGAGAAAAACTAATACAGCTGCAAGATTGTGGGTTGTAGAGAATTAAAAACCTTCGGATTGATTATAAAGATTTTGCCCTTTGGGATGCCAATTTTCCTGTAGCTGAGTTCGTCCGTGTCTCTATTTCCAAACCCAGCATAGAATGGATTGTAATCAGACGGAAAGAGTGCCTTGATGTCCTGAATAAAATATTGATAAATGGAAATTTTTAAGCACTAAAAAAACCTGGTATTACCAATACTTTACATCTATGAAAATGACCACGTGTCCGGAAACTTACCTCCAAACATGCAATCTTAAATTCGTGAGGTGCTCTTCGTATCACTGTCAGAAGGTCACCGAAAAATTCAATAAAGTTGTTTTCTTCATAATAACAGGAGGCACTGTAACTGTTAAAACGCACAACTACATTTTTCTGCATTTGATTTTTATTTTCATTTACTTCATTTCTTAGGTGGTGTGCATCGACAAATTGAAAAAGTTTCACGACGGAGAGTGGAATGACAGAGAGGGTACAAAAACTGAAGCATCTAAATATTCAGCCAGCCTATATGATATATATAGCAGTATTTACAGTACCAGTGCATAAATTTACCATCCCAACTCAGAATCATACCTTCTCGGTACAATGAAGGAAATAGACCATCGGGTGAAATGACAACAGGCCCATTTGGTAAAGCTTTTCCATCCTGCAAACCAGAGCTTAGCTTAATACCGTTCTCTTAGTTTAAGCATAGAAAATAGCCACCAGACAGACAATCGCAAATCTTATCACACTAATTCATATCGTAACATATGTATATACCCAATCTTACGCTTACTAAGTGAATTGGGAATAGCGCATTGACATAAGTCTTCAGAACATGAAAGCTAAACGGCCACACACAATTTTCAAAACCTCCTAATATTAATCATCACTTGGTCATCCTACCTCGATAAACTAACTGATTGGTGTACCATTTATACACACCAAAAAGATGTAGATTACAACCTTAAAGCATCTCAAGGCAAAAATGACCAAAAAAGAGGCACACTTACCTGCTTGATATTGCTAAGAAAACTTTTAGTCAGATAAGCCTGAACAATTGCACGTGCACTCAAAAAGAGCAGTTGATACCCATTTTCCTGAAGAAAAATAGTAGTTAAGAATCCAACAGAAAAAAACTCATCAACCACCATCAATACAACTCGAGGATAGAGTCGGGCCTTTATAAATTCAAGCATCACAAAAGTATAACAAACCTTAATAGCAGAAAAAAGTCTAGCGACACCAGATTGTGTCCAATCTCTTCCAACCAAAGGCATGAATTGACCAAGAACATCGGACCTACAAAAAAGCATGAAATGGAGATATTAATTCAGTTTGTGTAGGAAGGATTGAGCTTAAGTTTTACGCATATCATTATTCAACATCAAGAACAACATCCTAACTGACAATGCAGCAAGGCATACAAGGGGTTGATATGTATACCGACTGACTTCCTCTGCTAACTAAACAGTTTTTCATCTTCAAGTTAAATGTAGCACCAGGATAGTTACCATCAATGCTGCTAATGAGTAGCCAGGACTGATCCAGCTAAAGGTCTATTTGGGTTTAATTTGGTTCTCAACGGTTAATCTGTTCTAGATTGGTTTAATTCTGTTTTCTTATTTCAAGGACCTAACTGGTCAATCTCATTTTATCCTACTTTGTTAGGATTTGTCATGTTTCTATGCATTCTTATCCATATATATGCCTCAGATATCGTGTTTATGACTTTATGCTACTACACACTAGTGCAATTCATGAGAAGTCGATGCACATCCATGAATAACGATATGCACTTGAACCCAAAAACATCAAGGTTCACACACAGTTGAGGTTCACTCACAGATGAGTTGAAAGAAAGGATCTTTTATAATAAATGGGTGTTGATAGACAATTAAAATGATTATGGACGGCCCATTGCACAAGCCTCCCATTGCAAAGTCTGGGAGGATCTTATGTAGGCAACATTCCCCCTGTTTCCAAAGAGGTTGTTTCCAACAGGACGTATCCGTGACCCACAAGCCGCAATGGAAGCGTGCATAACCCTAATTTATAGAAATTCAACTTAGGGCTTTAAACACCACCAATAT
>MKEJ01093783.1:0-19354 GCA_001753735.1 Embelia ribes
CCCCAATCGCCGCCAAGTTTTGAAAATAAGGTAACCATACCCGCTCCTGCCCCCACCCCCAGATACATATTTTGAAAAAAATCATTTCCCTGTCCCGAACCCACCCCGCACCAAAGTAACAATAATGATTTTTCAAAACTTAAGACAAAAACTAACATAATTGGCAAGTTTTGTTACCAAATACTAACCATAATTTATAAAGAAAAACTGTAAGACACATTAATAAATCCATCAACTATATCCAATGAACATGAATTCAAATATGACCATACAACCAATATTCTAATGATATCCAACATGCATTGACCAAATAACCAATGTTCCAAAATAGCGTACAAATTACATTATCCCGAACACTAAGTACATTACATACGAATTCATCAAATAACAAACATCTATGATCAATTTTTTAAATAAGAAGTAGCACCACTAACCAACATTTCATCTGTATTGAGAAAAAACAAAAGTTAAAATATAAACATTAAACTTGATAAAATTTAAAGCAAATAAAGTAAAGAATACCTTTATCATCTGATTCCATTTCATTGAGTAAAGTAGCATATTCGTTGCCTACTTTAGAATTTAATTTCAAACAACCTATAAATATCAAATATAATACTATAGAAAGAATGATTAATTAAAATATACAAAATTATTTGTTATTTCATAAGATATTTGAATGGATAATTTAATACTTTACCAGTATTTTCAACACTCCATAACCAACTTCTAGCACACATCAAGACCTCTAAAGTAGTTGAATCAAGTCGACTATGATGAGGACTTAAGATATGACCACTAGTACTAAATGTAGATTCAGAAGCTATAGTAGAAATAGGAATCGCTAATACATCCTTCGCAATTGCTTGAAGTGTTGGATACTTGATGCCATTCAACTTCCACTACATTAAAATATCAAAATTTGAACTTCTAGGTAAAACCTCATCCTCTAAATAATGATCCAAGTCTATTTTAACAAATGAAGTTCTAGCTCTTTTTTTCTTCATGATATATGCATCATACTCGCTTAAACCATTTTCACTGACATGACTAGCATCAAACATTGGAAAGCCACTACTAGTGTCTTTATTCATTTTAAATTAATAATCAGAAACCAAATCCTAACACAACTGTAAGATCTTCTTAACTTGCTCAAAAGAGTTAAGTCTATACAATTTTTCATAATAATATTCAAGCAACTCCATTTTGTATCTAGGATCCAAAACAATAGCTACCCCCATTATATAATGAGTGGCACTCCAATATTTATTAAATTTGCCTAACATCTTTTCTGTCATTTTTTAAATCAATTCATTGGAGGATTCAATCCACTGAGATATTGCCAACTTGGTCTCACGGATCTTAGGAAAATACATATTGGTAGTTGGATATTTAGTGCCAGAAATCATTTCAGTGATAGAATTAAATAATTTCAGTTTTTCACAGACAGTCTTTCACAAACGTTGTCTTAACCAACTGAATACATCCTCATATGAAATGACAATGTTAAGCATCTTGTAAGCAGAATTCCATCTAGTCGGACAATCTAAAACCAAATTTTTAGTGCAAGGGATTCATAATTATTTGGTTGTCTCCTTAAATTTTCCCTTCCTTTTAGGTGGGGCAGTCCAATAAGTTATACTATCCCGAATCCTTTCTGCCCCATCTTTCACCACTTCTAACCTATCTTTTACTATCAAATTTAATATATGTGCATAACAACGCATGTGAAGTAAGGACCCATCCTTAACAAAGTGCTTTACTTCAACTTGTCCTTAATTTTATTAATCATGGCATCATTTATGCTACAATTATCTAAAGTGATAGTGGACAATTTCGTATCTACGTTCCAATCCATCAAACAATCAACCAATGCATTATAAAGTCTATCACTTGGATAAGGGGCATAAACATAAATGAACCTGGCATAATAAAATTCACATTCAATCATTATATATAATGAGAATTTATAAATATAAGAATTTATTATTACCTCAAAATGTGGTTGTGTAACGTCCAAGAGAAATCAATGTAATGAGTAGTAACAGCCATATATCCCTTTTTTTGATTGCCTACAGTTCATATGTTTGATGTAATGGCCACTCTTCCTTTAAGACTATCTAATAACTTCAAAGTCATCGATCTCTCATAATTATACACTTTCAGTATCTCTTTTTTAATAGTGTTTCTAGAAGGAACTTGAAATAATAGTTGGAGAGAATATATAAATCGCTTAAAACCAAGATGATCCACTATTGAGAGTGCATATTCATGCATAATAATTGCATTTGCTAGCTCTTTCCTTGAATTTTCAGCATCATAAAATCTGGTACCCTACTCTTGCTTATCTTGCAAGCCCTTAGGCATAAGAAATGTTTGCCCTTTATTCTCTTTCATGGCAATCTTGCATTGAATATATATCTCGATGTGTTGATGCAAGTGCTTCATTCCATTTTTTTATTTTCCACCAAGCAATTTCTTGCAATAATTACATTGAGCCTTATCTTCTCCATTAACTTTAACCTTTGTAAAATGTTGCCACTACACTTTTAAGCCTCCCTGCCCTAGTTTGTATTGTCACCTCCAAATTATTCCTTGTCTTAACCTAAGATGTTGGCACAAATTCATTGGATGTGGGATCATTAGTTGAAAGATTAGAACATCCTAATATATTTGGTTGATGTGCAATTTCTTCTTAAATGAGTGCTTAAGAATTATCAACATTTGTCATGTATATATGCTATTGAGTTATACATAGGAGCAAATTAGTGAATAGTATGGATATGCCAGCTATCATTAACCAGGTTGAATAAACCTAAGAGTATCATAACTTTCATTTAATAGTAGAGGTTAATTTCATAATATTTATAACTAGAGGCATCATTCATAAAACTTTTAAATCGTGACAATCAACAAGCACACAAAATACAAGAAGCATTGCAAAAGTAAATAAAAACACTATAAAAAAGGAGATACTTAAAGTGTATTGAATGACGAAACCTTATCAAACACACGTAAATACACAAACACACTAAGAAAAATATGAACAAGTAAATGAGGTAAAAAGCAAAAATCAAGCATCAATAACTAATAATCAATCATAACACATTAATCTTGTATTCTTGATTATAAATATATAGACTGAAATATGAATAAAAACCCCTAGTAATAACCTCAATAAGTAGGAACCCATCTCTGAAAACAAAAACAAACATAAATCCATATATATCTATATACAGTTATAGTTACACAAACCCAAATAAACATTTGCACTGATTCACAGGAACCTATATACATTTACACAAATCAACACCTATACCAATATATACATCACCACATAAAAACACAAGCCTACATGTAGTTTACAAAAAGTAAGCGCAAACCCATTTTTTTTTTTACTCAAAGATTCCAACTTTGCACTAATAAACACAAATCCATACATATATCACATCAATAAACATATGCCATAATTACATTTGAACAAATGAAAACAAGCCCATATACTTCTACACAATAAGCAAAACTACACAAACCCAATGTAATCAAAGAATTAGAAATAGATAAATTATTCTCATAACCAATTTTAACAATCAAACCCAAAACACTCATTCCAAAACCTAAATCAGCCAGCTCAGTACAAGCCTTAACCACAGAAGTAAAAGTTGAGGAAAAGAGCTTATCGTTGAAGAGGTCGTGGTGTTCTCCGGTGGTATGAGAGGTGGCAACTAGCAAGAGGAAAGGGGAGGAGGAGATTGCCACTACTAACTGTCGAGGGAGGAGGACTTTGGCACTGGCCACAACACTGGATGCATCATCACCTCGAGACCAGGGGAGAGCAGGCCGCAGGACAGGGGGATAGGAGCAGTGTGTTGCCGTCGGGACTAAGAAGAGATACGAGAAAGAATATGGAAGGGGAGAAAGAGCCGCCGTTTCTAAAATCTAAATCTGAATCTGCATGTGGAAGTATCATATCATATGGAACCCTAATGTGAGCAATAATTTAATTTCAAATGAGCGGGTCAGGGTCAGGTATTGGTTCAAGTATTAACATTACTATCCCCATTCCCGCCCCCGCCTTTGGCAAATAGGTTTTCCCTGAACCCGAAATAGAATCTGAACCCACTCAAAGCAGATTTTCCCCATGAAAATTGGGGCGGGTTCGGATGGGTACCCACAGGTTCAAATTCAATTGCCATGCCTATTTGTTACGCACACTGGTAGAAATTTTAAGACATTTTACAAGTCAGGTGGTGCAAATATCCAAAATCCAACCACCTTCTGCCTACAAAAGAAAAACTCACTTTAAGGATGTAATGTTGCTATACAATAGAAAGAGATTAGTTTTGCATTTTCAGCATGTCATATCACTACAAAAGTGAATAACATAACCAACAAAACATAAAATAGTGATTTTCCACTGGGTACTACTGATATGTTTGCAAGTAATTAAATTAGATTTTTCCAAATCCATTAATAAAACTTAAATAAAAGAGTGTGTAAACTATATAAGGAAAGGACAAGATTATTCTTAACTAACCAGAACGCTAACATAAGTCTTAACAATCTCTTTTTTAACATAAGAAAAAAAAAACTATTATATTCTGCAACTAATAGACAAACTTTTCGCCAAATAATCTCACCTCCCAATTAATCTTAATAGAGGGTCATTTGTTATCCAATTGTATTGAGATAGCGAATCGTGATCTTAGGTAATTGCTTGACATAGTTACCTAATTTGTCATAATTAATATAATTGATCGTAATTACTTATTTGTTTTCTTTCTCTTGTAATTCCAATTGTAATTGGCAACTATATAATGAATACAATATCACCCATCATTGTATGAATTTTCTATTATATTTTCTATCTCTACATGATAATCATAACTTAATCCTAAGACTTACGTTCTTTTTTTTTTCATGGCCACCATCACCAACCCAACTCTCGCTGACCCTATCGGGGAGTCCTCCACCACTGCTGCCGAAAGTGGCTAGCCCGCCCATCCCACAGGTGGTACCACCACCACCTCCTCTTCCGAAATTTTTCGCCTTCAACATATAGTCACCCTAAAATTTACTATAAAAAATTATCTTCTGTGGAAGATGCAGATGGTTCCATACCTTCATGGTCACCAATTCTATGATTTTATTGATGGGTCGAAGGTATGCCCTCCACCGAATACTCCTAATACCCAGGTATGGTTGTAACAGGATAATCTCATTTTATCGGCCCTTATATCTACTTTATCGGAGGATATTCTACCTCATATTGTGGGTATTACTATATCCCATCAACTTTGGGACAAATTAGAACGCAACTTTCTCGCAAACTCCCGTGCCAATATGACCCAAACTAAACTCAAGTTGGCCTCTGTGAAAAAGGGCATTCTGTCTATTAATGAAGATGTTACTAAAGTAAAGGAACTTGGGGATGACTTAGTCAAAATTGGTGCACCACAAAGCGAGCCTGACCTTATTACCTACCTATAAAATGGGTTGGACCCTTTGTACGAATTCGTGGTTACATCCCTTACCACCACCCTGGTAAACTTACCATAGATGATGTTTATGTGCACCTCACTTGTATAGAGGTCAGATTGAGCAGAATTTGGCCCCGATTGATGTATACTCTCCATCCTCCGCTAACACTATGGCTATTTTCAGTCTACCTATGTCCGTCGGACAACCACCACGGCACCAGTAGCAGCTCGCCCATCTACCACAACAGGCCCAATCGCCCCGAGTAACGAGCAACCCATCCGGGGCTCTCGGTATGGGTGCAGAAGCCGAAATAGGGGGGCCATACCGTTCCTTTTATCAGTTGTGCTGTAAAATGGGCTACTATGCTCCCGTGTACCCTCATCGCTTTGATCACTCGTTCCAAGGTGGAGTTTCGCAGCATGCTAGCTTCTACTTCTAAGGGGTGTGTCTCAGTCTCCTAGCCCATATATAAGTGCTCCAAGCCGATATTTTGCACCTGCCGCTTTTGCTCCGCCCCATCTCGACCCTTGGTATCATGATTCAGGTCCCATTAACCATATTATAGGTGACTTGCGCAATTTGAATCTCAACGCGACACCTTATTTTGGATAGGAACAACTTCATATTGGTGATAGTCCAGTTCTTCGACTTTATCTTTTCCTTATGCTTTATTTACATTGTCAAATATATTACATGTGCCTACTATTGCCAAAAATCTCTTGTTTATTAGCTAATTTATTAAAGACAATAATATTTTTGTTGAGTTTCATTTAGATTGTTGTTTTTTTTGTGAAGGACGAGAGTATGGGAACCATACTACACCAAGGATGATGTGAAGATAGCTTATATCCTTTCCGACGAACCCCTCTTTCAGCAAGCTTTGGTCGTATCCATGTTTCTTTAGATATTTAGCACTCTCAACTTGGATATGCATCTTGTCAAACCGCCTAATCTATATTTCTCGTTTGAAATTAAATAGTACAAATTAGCGTTTGCATGGTTTTTGTGACGCATGTCAATGAGCTTAAAGTCACCAGCACCCCTTTTTTTTTTCCAGAAACTATTTCTCATTCTTCGTTTGATTTACTATTTATAGATGTTTGGAGCTCTTCCCCATATTTATCAATAAAAGGATTTCATTAGATATTGACTATTCGATCACTACTCTCATTTACTTTCCCCGTATTTATCAATAAAGGAATTTCATTATATGTTGACTATTGTTGATCACTACCATCATTTTACTTGTATTTTTCTTCTTATATTGAAATATGATGTTTATAGTATGATTCACCATTTTAAATCCCATGCAGAATTGCAATTTAATGCTTAAATCAAAATTGTTCAAATAGATTGGGGTGGGGAATTCCATGCCATAAATCCTATTTTTAACTCACTTGGTATTATTCATCGTCACCCATCAACAAAATGGCATAGCGGAACGAAAATACTGCCACCTTATTGAAACAGGCCTTGCCCTATTAGCTGATGCTCATCTTTCTACAAAATATTGGGTCGATTCCTTTAGCACAGCCTGTTTAATCGTCTACCTTCACATGTTCTAGGCAACATTTCACCATTTGAAAAATTATTTTCCAAACCTCCTAATTATACTTTCTTTCGCACTTTTGGTTGTGCTTGTTGGCCTTATCTTCTCACTTATAATAAACACAAAATGGATTATCGTTCCACTCTATATGTCTTCCTCGGATATAGTCCTTCGCATAAAGGGTATCGCTGTCTTGATATTATTTCTGGTTATGAATATATTTCCCGCCATGTTATTTTTGATGAGTTACGTTTTCCCGCCATGTTATTTTTGAGTAGACACGTTTTCCTCTCTCCAAAATTGACACTTCCTTTTCAAGTTCTGGTGCCAACATTCATTACACCACACTTCCGTCGTACTTCAATATTTTGCCTCAACCTTAACCCATACCCGGTCGATAGCCCTACTGCATAGTCCCACGAAACCACCATCCAGCCCTGCCCCGGTGCCTTAACCTCCCTACCTGCCCAACATCCCTGCGGTACCTAAACCTATCCCGGACGGCCCCAACCCATCCTCGGCCACTTCCTTGTCCTTGTAGCGTATGGTTTCCCAGGCTCCACCTTCACAACATCCAATGCAAAATTGGGTTAAGAACAATATTTTACTCCATAAGGTTGCTACTGACGGTATGGTTAGGTATCTTCTTTCTCGTACTCTTTTGGCTTCTTATTCATCTTTGCCTATGGAACTTACTTGCTATACACAGGCTCTTAAGGATGAACATTGGCATCTAGTGATGAATTCGGAGTTTGATGCCCTTATGAATACCGGAACTTGGACATTTGTTCCTCGTCCCTCTAATAAAAATATTGTGGATGTAAATGGGTGTTTAAACTTAAACAAAAGGCCGATGGTTTTATTGAGAGGTACAAAGCTCGATTGGTAGTAAAGGGGTTTCATCAATAGCTTGGTCTATATTATGATGAGACGTTCAGTCCTACGGTCAAGGCTACTACCATACGACTCATTTTCTCTTACAGTTTCTTGTAACTGGATAGTTCAACAGATAGATATTTCTAATGCCTTTTTGCATGGGTTCTTATATGAGGAAGTATATATGCATCAACCATTGGGGATTGTCCACCCTCAGTTTTTAGGTCATGTATGTAAGCTTCGAAAAGACATATACATGGGCTTGGTTTGCTCGTTTGGGGGCCAAGCTTAGTTCGCTTGGATTTGCTAACTTCTCGACTGATTCTTCTTTTTTTATTCGCCGATAGGAGTCTTATGTTATTTAACAGGTACCTCTTCTACTACTATATCACAGGTGATTCATGATCTCGATGTTGATTTTGCTACCAAGTCATTGGATATCTTGCATTATTTTTTGGGCATTGAGGTCTTTCGTACTTCAGCTAGTTTTCATTTGTCTTAAAAAGACATATCTTTAATCTCTTGAAGGGTACTAATATGGTTGAAGAAAAACCCGTGCCTCTTCGACAAACTTGATTGCTACTTCGGGACCCTTATTTAAGGATCCTATCCTTTATCGGAGTATTGTTGGTTCCTTAAATTATTTATACATGCCTTGATGTATCCTTTACTGTTAGCAAATTATGTTAGTTTCTTCATGTTCCGCACTAGGATCATTAGGCGGCTACTAAGCGCGTTCTTCGCTATCTCAAGGTGGCGACATCGCATGGCCTTCTTCTTTCTCCTATGCCTATACGCTAGCTTTATGTCTATTCCGATGCGGATTAGGCTAGGGATCTTTCCAACCATCGGTCCACTATAGGCTACTGTATTTTTTTGCCCTAATTTGATTTATTGGGGCTCTCGTAAGCAACATATTGTGGCTCATTCGAGCATGGAAGCTGAATATCGTGTTGTTGTTGGGGTAGCTGTTGAGGTCCAATAGCTCACTTATCTTTTTCGTGATTTATAGTTGCCTTTGTCTATTCCTCCTGTCATTCGGTGTGATAATGTATGCGCTAACTACCTTGCTGCAAATCCTATTTTTCATGCTCGGGTGAAACATGTTGAGCTGGATTTTCACTTTGTTTGAGAACGGGTTGCTAATAAAACTCTACAGGTTCGCCTCCTCCAAGGACCAACTCACAGATGCCCTTACTAAACCTCTTGGGTCCCCACAATTCACTCTTCTTCATAGCAAGCTTCATGTTGCTCCCCTCCCCGTTAGCTTGAGAGGGCGTATTGTGATAGCGAATCGTGATCTCGGGTAATTGCTTGACATAGTTACCTAATCTATCATAATTAATGTAATTGATTGTAATTACTTATTTGTATATTTTCTCTTGTAATTCCAATTTTAATTGGTAACTATATAATGAATACAATATCACTCATTATTGTGTGGGGTTTCTATTATACTTTCTATCTCTGCAAATTGAAATTCCAGAGAGCCTTCCGCTTACACGTTCAACAATCTATAAAAGATTGTAGTTTTTAAGTAGCTAGAGACTTTATGGTACAAACATTGCGAACGGATACATGCATAATCGAAGAAGAAGGGGCATTTCTCAAAATAGTTGGATCAATTTCAATTTTATTGTGAGGGCTAACCTTCACTAGACCCTAACAAACATCATAAACATTTTTTATTTAAATTTTCGTCTTTTAAAAATTGATCATGCTTCAGGTACTTGGACTTCAACACATTGCACTCTTTCACAAACCCATCATTATATATGGATGGTCCAGTGCATAAAGCTCCTGTATTTTGGGGTCTAGAAGGGTCTGATGTAAGCAACCTTACCTCTGTGTCCAAAGAGGCTATTTTCAATTGGACGGACCTATGACCCATAAGTCACAATGGAGGTGTACATAGCCTTAACTTATAGAAATTCAAGTTAAGAATTTAAACACCAACAATATCAATTTTATGAAAGACTCAGCATGAAACAACTATAATAAACAGATGCTAAAAGGGAAAAAGTTAAAGATAAGGTAATATCCTATGCAAGAGTAAAACAAACTTGTCTGAATGAGAGAGCAAAAAATGAAGACTACAATTCAAATGGACTAGGCAAATGGCAAGGCACTTCAAGCCAGCCATACCTTACTTTTATAAAATGACAAGCTGGTACTCGAGCATATTTTCAAAGATAATTGATCACGAGATTAAGGAATGGATTCAATATCAAGTTTCACACCTTTTTATTGTATCAAAAATCCAAAACAAGGCATACAGAAAACAACTTTGAGGTCCTCCATTCATCAAAACCAAACAAAATTGAGCTAGAAGTATTCTAATACTCTTAAGTTCTATTGGTTAGTTATGGAAAATTAATAACTTAAAATAATAAAAATGATTGTACTTCCCAACTGAGGGACAACTATAAGTACTAAAAACATTATCAATGCATACGTGTTTAAATCGAAAGGGGAAGCAAATGGATCGAAATTTACTTACCTCCAGCCATTGCTCTTTTTGTCTATTTAATTAATTTTTGTACTTTTAAACCTTCACTTTCTCTTGCTAGATGGTGTATTGCAATTCTGAATAAGAAAGTAGGCTTAAGGGCCAAGAGCTCTGTATTTTATATTGTCTTCTCCTATCAAGAAGTCAATAATGTTGTTCAAGTGGTTGATACTTTGATCACCAAAATATAACTAACAGTTGTGGTTGATATATGGACCACCAAATAAAATGACTAACATTCTTCCACTTGGTCCATGTATTCTACAACTTTCCACAGAAGCAAAATGTATGAATCATGGCGATAGGTTCTCTAAAGACAAGTATTATCTTCCATGTATCACAACAGATCTTGTCTGTTAAATACAAGCCCATATAGCTTAATGAGTAAATCATAAATTTATTCGAGGTCTAAATTATAATGATGTTTCTCCAAATAAAATGAATAAACATGTGCACAATACAAAATGAGAAACATCAAACTGCATAAGCGTTTCATTAAAACTAAATGCATGTGCCATTTTTAAAAAATCACATCACAGAACCAAGTCCCATTCGCACTACACGGTCCTTAAACTTCTTTGGTGGCATACCTTTAGTTAAAGAATTAGCAATTATCAACTTAGTGCTAACGTTCTCAATGACCACTTTCTTTTCCTTAACACAGTCTCTTATGACTAAGTATTTAATGTCGATATGCTTACTTCGACTACCGCTTTTATTATTGTTAGCCATAAATACCATAGCTGAATTGTCACAGTACAACTTCAATGGCCTAGAAATGGTATCCATTACTCTAAGTCCAAATATGAAACTCTTCAACCATACACCATGCGAGGTAGCTTCAAAACAAGATACGAACTCAGCTTCTATAGTGGAAGTAGCAGTCAAAGTCTGCTTCGTACTCCTCTAAGTCATAGCTCCACTAGCCAACATGAAAATATAACCAGATGTTGATTTCCGTGAATCAACACTGCCAGCAAAGTCCGCATTAGAGTAGCCAACTACTTCCAAATTGTCGGTCCGTCTATACATGAGCATGTAATCCTTTGTCCCTTGAAGGTATCTCATTACCTTCTTTGCAGCTCTCCAGTGGTCAATACCTGGATTACTCTGATATCTTCCTAGTATTCCAACAACAAATGCAATGCTAGGTCTAGTACAAACCTGAGCATACATCAGGCTTCTAACAGCTGAAGCATATGGAATGTTTATCATCTGTTCCCATTCAAGTTCATTTTTGGGGCATTGACTTAAGTTGACTTTGTCACCCTTCACAATGGGTGCTATACTTGGTGAACAATCCTTCATCTGAAATCTCTCTAAAACTTTATTGATATACGTCTCTTGAGACAAGCCCAAAATGCCTCGAGATCTTTCTCTATGGAACTTGATGCCAATGACATAAGACGCTTCACCCATATCTTTCATATCAAAGTTCTTTGAGAGGAATTGCTTTACCTCATATAGCAAACTCTTATCATTTGTTGCAAGCAAAATATCATCCACATATAGCACAAGAAAACAAATCTTACTCCCACTGACCTTCTAGTATATACACTGATCCATGATATTTTTTTCAAAACCAAATGAAGTGATGACTTCATGGAACTTTAAATTCCATTGACGGGAGGCTTGTTTCAATCCATATAAGAATTTATTAAGCTAATAGACCAGGTGCTTGCCATCACTAGAGGAAAATCCTTTTGGTTGTTTCATGTAAACCTTTGCCTCTAGATCACCATTAAGGAACGCCGTTTTCACATCCATTTGATGTAAATCCAAATCAAATTGGGAGACCAATACTATAATTATTCGAAGGGAATCTTTCTTAGATACAGGAGAAAATGTCTCCGTATAGTCGATCCCTTCCCTTTGAGTAAACCTTTTGGCAACGAGTCTTGCCTTGTATCTCTCAATGTTGCCTTGTAGGTCTTTCTTTATTTTAAAGACCCATTTACATCCAATCCTTTTTATACCATTAGGCAACTTGACAAGATCCTAGACTCTGTTAGATGCCATAGAATTCATCTCATCTTTCATAGCATTGTACCATAAGTTTGATTCCTTAGAACTCATAGCTTGTGAAAACGTTTCAGGATCATTTTCAGCTCCAATATTGTAGCAAACTCTTATAGATACACAATCATAGTCACTATAAATTGTTGATTTCATTACTCTTGTAGATCTCCTTAATGTTGTATCAACATTCTCCTGAGGAACAGGATCACGTTGCTCAACTGGTTGTTCAACAACTTCAGGCATTTGTTGAATTTCAAGATCTATTGAATTAGGATCAATAGCTTGTGGAACCTCTATGACTAGTTATTCAGCATGCGGTTGAGCTCAAGGCCTATTGTTAACAACAATGATTAGTCCATTACCGGAAGTGGAGCACTGAGGATCTGAATTATCTTTCTCGGGATAAATATCCTGGGATAGTTTGCTCCCACTGATCAAGTCATTTTCAAGAAACTTTGCATCTCTTGATTCCACAAATCTAGTGCTATGAGATGGACAATAAAATTTGTATCCCTTAGACCTTTCAGTATGTCCAATGAAATAGCCACTTATGGTCCTTGGGTCCAACTTCTTTTTTGTAGATTATATACTCTTACCTTAGACGGGCATCCCCAAACATGTACATATAGCAAACTTAGTTTCCATCCTTTGATTAACTCAAATGGTGTCTTTTAGATAGCCTTACATGGAACTCGGTTCAATATGTACGCAATCGTTTTAAGAGCTTCAGTCCATAAGAAGTCAAGAAGCTTGGAGCTAGCAAGCATGCTCCGCACCATGTTCAATTATGTTCGGTTTCTTCTTTCAGCTACTCCATTCTAGTCTATAGAACTAGGTAAATTGCATTGGGCAACAATCCCATGCTCTTGAAGAAACCTTGCAAATGGACTGGTTGCTTTGTCCACTTTCAGTGTATCTACCATAGTACTCTCCACCTCTATTTGATCTCATGATCATAATTTGCTTTGCGCATTGTTTCTCTACTTCAACTTTAAACACCTTAAAAGCCTCTAGTGCTTCATTTTTATTGTTAAGCAAGTAGAGATACATGTATGTGCGTAATCATCTATGAAAGAGACGAAGTACTTATTACGGTATGCATCCATATTTGGACTACAAATATTCGTATGAATAATTTCCAATAATGCAGAACTCCTCTTGGCACCCTTCTTTGACTTGTTAGTCTATTTTCCCTTAATGCAGCTTATACAAGTCTCAAAATTAGTAAAATCTAGAGTACTTAGTACCCCATCATTCACCAACCTTTTAATTCTATCAATGGATATATGTCCCAATCTCCGATGCCACAACATAAAAGATTCTTCATTTATAACATATCGTTTAATACTAATACTTCCATGAATGTGCATAGCTGTATAATGGTTATTATTTTGTGAGTTAAGAAGAAAAAGACCATCAGACAAGGTACCGTTTCCAATAACTTCAATTTTATTGAATAAATTAAAACCAGATCCCGAAAAATTAAAGGAATATCCTACTGATACCAGAAATTATATTTCTTGCAAAAGTAGGAATATAAAATGTCTTTTCCAAACTTAAAATGAAACCACCACTTAAAACCAATTTGTACGTCCCAATGGCCTCCACATGTGAGGGCATCTTATTCCCTGAGTAGATGAAATGCTCACTTCTTATTGGTTTCCGCAGGTCTTGCAATAAATTGGTAACATAGATTGTAGAACCAGAATTAATCCACCATGTGTTATGATTAACATCAACCATATTGGATTCATAACAAACAAGCAAAAGTTGAGTACTTTTCTTGTCAAGCCACTTTATGAACATGGAGCATTGTTTCTTAACATGCTCATTCTTTTTGCAAAAGAAGCATACAATTTCCTTCTCAAAGTTCTTTTGGGGAGGTATTTTTGCATTTCCCATATCCCTGGCTTTATCATTGTTCTTCTTTCCTGGTGTAATATAATTCACCTTTTCACCCTCTTCCATAAGCAGTCTTCCCTTTTCCTGAATACACATGGTCATTAATTCATTTATCGACCATTTATCCTTATGTGTGTTATAGGATATCTTAAATAGGCTATACTACTGAGGCAAAGTACACATAATGTAGTGAACTAGAAAGGAATCCAACATCTCAACATCCAAAACTTTGAGCTGAATTGTTATGTCCCTCATGTCACACACACCCTTAATCCCATTGAGTTTTATGGATGAGAATTTCATTGTAAAAGTGCTAGCCAATGCCTTATCTGAAGTTACAAATTGAGCAGCAATGGCTTTAAGCAACTGTTGGACATTATCATACTGCTCGACCGAGCCTCTTATACCAACAAATATTTTTGTCTTTATGAGCATAACGGAAAGACGATTAGATCGCTCCCATCTTTCATGAAGATCAATTGCATCTGGAGTGTAAATTTCAATTATAGAAGGTGGCTCGTTCTTCCTAATGGCGTAATCAATGTACATCCATCCCAAATGAAGAAGAATTCTCTCATTCCAAACTTTATAGTTGTTACCCTTTAGTTCAGGAATATCCAATTTCATGTCAAAGAAATTCATACATTGAATTACTGTAATTGGATTAAACAAATATGCTCATATTACTAAATTTGAAGCCAATATAAACCATATAATATGTTTACCAATGTAAATCAAATTTAAAATTATGAATCTAGTGACATAAAACTTGCCTATGGGTTGAAATATATGCACATTCACCTTATGATAAAACTATCAAATTATGTTAATTTTTCCTAATACCTGTGGGTAAATTAGAAAATATAATTTGATATTTTATCCTAATTAATCATACAAAAAATATAATAAAACTTCTTGTGGGATAAGATTTATTATATTTTAAATGAATCACAATTAATGTTTAATTTTCATACGTGATCCCAAAACATAATCTCAATATACAATTTTTAATCAATTAAAGATATTGTGGCTACTCTATAATTTATTAAAAATTATATGGATCACTAAATATTATATAATTGTTAAGCTCATTTGATGATAGTATGTTTTTAAAGTCCTTAAAACACATTGAAAATAATATATATAAGTTGTGTTAAATTTATTTTATACAATACTATATTATTTAACAGCTAAAAAATAATATATATATATATATATATAAATGGCCATCCGCGTGGTGCACGAGGAGTGGTTATGAGGAATCAAAGTTAGAATATATTATCATGCTGGGCGTGGACATAAGGAATCAAAGTTGAAATATGTTATCATGTTGGTGAACTAAGTTAAGATTTATAAATTTTAAAATCACTTAATACTTTAAACAAATCAATGCAGCCATATTTCAGAACATAAATAAATTGGAACAAGACTGGTCATGCAGATTGTTTTAATCCTAAACAGGTTGAAATTTATAATAAAGCTTCAGAAATATCTGGATTTCAACAAATTAATTGGTGTGAATCTTTGCAATTGGTTGTGGGTTATGATTTCTATGCCTATTGGCTATCACTTTGGTTTATGCTGAATCCACTCACTTTCTACTGCCTTGTGGTTTTCAAACTGCATTGTTGTCTTGTTTATCTACCAATGAAACCATGTCTAATAATGTGGTTTCATTGTAGGGTAGAATTTTTTTTTTATCTAAAAGCAAGATAGAGGCATAAATTTAAGCTCCGATACAAATGAATGTACTAAATACGTTAGCAATACATGCGTGTTTAAATCGAAAGTGAAAACGAATGGATTGAAATTTACTTACCTCCAGCCATTGCTCTGTTTTATCTATTGAATCAGTTTGGTACTTTTAAGCCCACTTTCTCTTGCTAAATGGTGTATTGCAATTCTGAATGGGAAAGTAGGCTCAAGGACCAAGATCAAGAGCTCCATATTTCTCCCATCAAGAAGTCAATAGTGGTGTTCAAGTGGTTGATACTTTGGTCACCAAAATATAACTAATAGTTGTGGTTGATATATGGACCACCAAACTAAATGACTAAGTTAATGTATTGATCATCAAACAAAATGACTAACATTTGCAAGTTAGTAACATTTGATATTAAAAATAATTTACGAGGGATTTAGTCTTTGGGAATCTCTTTGATGCATTTTAATCATTTACCTATCATAAAATGGGATAATTTCCTATTTTGTAGCTATTTGTTTTCTTTTTTTTACTTTCAAATTGTTTTTCATTCTTAATTTTGCGTTGATTATGGGTTTTCATTGTTGTGAGTATGTAGTATGCATAAAAATTCATCTTTGACACTTGCTTAAAAAAATAAAATAAAATTTAAGAGTGAAGAGATTGAATCAAGCTAAATTTAAATGAAGCTTTATATTCACCATCACCTAGTGAAATGAATCGTAATTAGTCTCTTGAAATAATTAAAAAAATAAATAGCATTTAGAAGTTGATAAATTGTATCAAGCTAAATTTAAATGAAAAATAATCTTAAGATAATTATCTTGATGCAAGTATAGAATGCTAGAGTAATATGATATATATATGGTAAAATCATGCATTTTGCAAAACCAAAGCAACTTAACCCAAAATCAACCCAAAGCCACTTAACTCAAAACCAACCCATTCCAAACCAACCCACAACTCAATTAGTAGATTTAGGTTTCAACTCAAACCTTATTTTCAACCCAACCCAAACCATTTGTTTTTTTTTTTTTTTGGATAAAACACAACAATCCAAATCAATTGTCATCCTTAATCCTAGGCTATGATGGTAAGCGTAACCAATTTAAATTGATGAACAAGTTTTATTAACTAAGTGATACATTTTTTAGAACGGAGTTTAATTAGTAAATTTCAATAGACGATGGTAATTATATATGATTGGTGCGTATGATCATCTTTAGATTTAAACTAGGAGCAATGCTTTTATCATATTGTTTCATCGATAATTAAGCATAAACACCGCCACCTCGATGGTTTAATATTAGTAGAAATTATAGAATTGAATACTCAATAAAATTCTATCCTTTCTATGGTTTTTACTCGGATTTTACCTATCAATAAAAGTTAGTATAATAAACTAAGTTCATACTGATAAACTACATTGCACATTTGAATACATGCATCATATCCTATCTGCCGATATAATTCAGAGCGGTCAAATAACAATGAATACCAAATTATTTTTATTTGCTCATAGAAAAGTAGTGGTTGTCCCTTCTCATAAAAACAAAGAGAGAGAAAAATATTATTTTTGTTATTCTGCTATGTAATCCTAATTTACAGAGGTAACATATATATATAATATGAGGCAATGAGACCCGTATAGGAAAAAAAATAATAAAGATACTATAAGGTATTATATAAAACTTAATACTCTCCCTCAAATTGGAGCATAAAGAACCGTAATGCCAAACTTGTGAGAAAAAGACTGATGAAGGGCACAACCAATAGGCTTCGTAAAAATATCCGCAAGCTGAGACTATATCAGAGTATAACAAGGAAAGATAACACTACTGATGATCTTCTCACGAATAAGATGGGAATCAATATCAATGTGTTTAGCCTGCTCATGAAAAATTGGATTATTTGCAATGTGTATCGCAGATTGATTATCACACAATAAGCATACCGGCTGAGTGACAGGAACATGGAGGTCATGAAGCAAAGCAATGAGCCAAACAACCTCACAAGTGGTAGAAGCCAAAGCACAATACTCGGCCTCAGTCGAGAAACAAGACACCAAATCTTGTTTCTTCGACCGCCAAGAAATAGGACCAGAACCCAAAATAATGAAAAAACCAGAGATAGAAAGCCTAGTTGTTAGACAACTTGCCCAATCAGAATTTGTATAGGCCATAAGCAGAAGATCAGTGTCAGATGAAAAAAATAAGCCATGTCCCAGGGTACCTTTAATATAACGAAGGACCCTATAAGCGGCTTGCAAATTAATATCACACGACTCCTGTATAAACTGACTAAGATGATTGGCACAAAAAGTGAGATCAGGGCATGTAATAATCAAATATAATAAGCACCCAATCAAACGACAATAGGAACTCTGATAAGATAAAGTGACCACAACATCTGGACGTAGTCACAAGTTCCGTTCCATTGGAAAATCGATTGGGCGAGCACCTAACTGCCCCGCGTACGTCAAAATATTTAAGGCATACTTTTATTGTGAAAGAAAAATATATGTGGGAGAACGTACGAGCTCCAAGCCTAAAAAATACTTCAACATACCTAAATCTTTAATACTAAACCGGGAAGCCAAAAAAAGTTTAAGAAAGCGAATGTATTCAGAGTCATTCCCTGCAACCAATACATCCTCAACATATATGACAATAGCAGTGAAAGAGGAACCAAACATATATGTAAATAGAAAATGATCGGATGGAAACTGGCGGTATCCTGTAGAATGCAATACTGAAAAAACCTTAAAGTACCATTGGCGGGAGGCTTGCTTGAGCCCATACAAAGACTTATGCAAGCAACAGACGCGAGACTCCCCATGTGCTTCAAGACCTAGAGGTAAAGCCATATAGATCTCCTCATGTAAATTACCATGCAAAAAAGCATTGTTAACATCAAGTTGATATAGCTCCCAATGATGAGATGCAACAATAGATAATAGGACACGAATAGTAACCAATTTCACAATTGGCACAAAAGTGTCATGAAAATCAAGTCCTTCCATCTGTATGTAACCCTTTACAACTAATCTGGCCTTATGATGTTCGATTGAGCAATCGGCACGCAGTTTGGTCTTATACACCCACTTATAACCAATTGCTTTTTTTTAGGAGGAAGAAGCACAAGAGACCAAGTACAGTTAGCCTCAAGGGTCGCTAATTCAAAGCTTGTGGCCTCTCGCCAATGTGAATGTCAAACAACCTCTTTATAAGTAATATGATCAGAAATATCATTAACAGAAGTAAGAAAAATACGATGAGGAGCAGAAAAACGATGGTAAGATAAATAAGCAGATATA
>MKEJ01093790.1:0-17326 GCA_001753735.1 Embelia ribes
TTTATTTTTACCCAGAAATATACCCATTCTTAATCTATTTTTATATTAATTCAAATTATTTTTTAGGTAATAATAATAATATGATTTCATATCATATTGATAAAGTTACGCATAGTCCCATGCAATAGATGGGTTTTTACGCTAGTGTATCTAAATAGGGCTGCATTAATTATAACAATTATGAGATTTTGTCCAAATATAGGTTATTATTTTGTACTATCAACTACTGACGGTCTTAAATACAAAAAAAGGGTAAAAAAAGGTGCTGTTCTTCCTAGGAAAGGCTATAAAATCAGTCTAAAGTATACACAAAAGGGCTGCGTCGTGATTAATGGCCCATTTCATAAACAACTTTGTATGACTTTTTCAAAAACTCGTTCTCTAAATGACTCAGGCCCCACTCAGCATGGACTAAAACAATCTGTGACAGATCTAATTCCTATATATATATATATAAATATATGTAAATGACATATAATAAAATGTATGTAAGGTTAATTTATGGCTCTGATTATAGCAGAATCTAAGGTTGTCTGATTGCTCCAAATGATTCTCTCCCGTGAAACCTAGAACCCATGCCTACTAATCACCCCGGATTTGTAATATTAATATATTATATCTTAATCCAAATTTAAAAACAAAATTAGCATTGCCTCTTAATAGTGGGCTTCATCTATTTTAGCCTTTTTAAGTAGTAACCCCCTAGATATTGAATAGTAGAGGGGTACGCTAGCAATACGGGAAATTATATTAATTAATTCATGAAAAGTGTTAAAGTTTTATTGACAATTTTTAAGCTTAATGCATTATGCGTCAACATCATATAAACTAGCCCAGTATCATAATCAGTTTATCGAAAAAAAGAATACAAAAAACATATATCATAATTTAAAAAAAAAAAAAAAAACAGACATGAAGATTAATTAGTCCTAGCAACACCGGAAAAATAATATTCAAAAGAAGTAGGATCTAGTGATTTATTATGATTACCTAATTTCATGGTGACTTAACTCGCTGTAAAGGCGATGCTGACTTTGATTTATTAGCAAGCTCAAAATGTATATCAATTTGTACAATGCATATAAAGAGGGTGGGAATGAGAAAGACAGCTTTAAAGAAAGAGTAGATAAATGGGTGACGCAAGCTGAAATTGTGTGATCAGTTTTTCAGTTAATTAGTTAGACAAGAAAATAAAATAGGCCTTAGGAATTCTAATTTAAGAAAAAACATTTGCAAGAAAAAACATTTGCATTACGGAGAGGAGTGTTTAAGAGAGCGCAAATCTCTTTTCCATTTCAAATAGACGTAAGTCATATTATTAGTTCTGAAAATCGAATTGCTTGAACATTTCCTGTCTTTGTTAGGGACTCGACACGGCATATATTATTTTGGTTCTATTTAATCAACCCCAAATTTGTGGGATTAAATTTGGTTTGTTCTTGTATCCGAATTAATTAGCTAACCAAAACAGTGTGAGCAATATTTCTGCCAAGCTGGAGCATGACAAAAAGGTGGTGAAATTTCGTCCTATGGATGCAATTAATAGTTCTTTTTCGGGTTAATATCTGTGCTGCAATTCTCCGGGATGAGATGAATTATCACGCACAATTTTTTTTGAAACCACTTGCTGAAACAGGTAATATATTTGTAAGAGGACCAATTCACAAGCACTTTCAACTATAGTGAGAGACATACACAGTTTAAACCGATGAACCCGTAGATTCCACGAGAACTACAAAAAATGACAAATATAAGTAGTATTTTTATAATTTTATTAAATTGTAAGACACAATAGTTCACTTCTATTATTTCCTTTTGCCAGAGAAAAGAATTCGCCCTTCAGTCAAGTAATTGTGCAAGTAAATAATCTCCTTCCCATTGAGGACTTAGAAAAGAAAATTAGGCGGAAAAAATCACGAGCATGGTACCAGGAAAGCCTTTTCTGGGTTGTTCCCATCAATTTCCGAGTGATGAGGGAAATCATAGGGCATATCAGGAGCAGATAGTCCGGCTGCATCAAAAACTCTTATTACTTCTCGGTGTACAACAGCATTGCCTTCCAGCGTCAGGTGCAATCCATCACTGAAAGTTTGAAAATAAATTTATTGGTGATGATCAGTTCAACTCAAAAAACTAAAAGCTTGAGGAAAAAATTAGGTTTTTGTGTAATCGGTGGTCAGTATAATTCCTTCACTTTAATGCTAATTAACTACAAATGTAAAACAAGATGTACAATTATATCCAAAACAAATGCATCAAATTACGTTTTTTCACATTAATACACTAGAATGGGTACTGGCAGAATTTTGCTTACCATTTCGTATTTATCATAGTGATGGACTTCCTAACTCAAGAAGTTACCTAACCAAAAGTTATATTTACAAGCTTAACAGTGAATAATTTTAGGCAAGAAATGACAATTTAGTAAAAATGTTGTCAACCAGTAATACTCGATCTTGTACAAACCATCCAAAATTAGACTGACAGTTAACTGCTATGCAACATCATGAAGCTATCAACATGTGAGAGAACATATTTTTACTGACCTGAGGAACTTCTTTTGCCAACCCTCTGTTTCCTGCATCTTGGACCATAGATTAACGGAGGGTAGACCTAGTTCCTTGGCTAAGTCGATACACGTTTTTGCATAAATTGCAGTCACATCATTTGTTCTCTCAGGAAGTTCCATCGCTTTTTCCCCATAAGTGGATCTGCTCAATAAAGTATGTAACTTAACACAAGAGCAACCATTATAGTGTTAACATGTAAACACAACAAACTTTTAAAAAGTTAGCACAACCAGTATACTAATATCTTGAAGTCCTGTCCCCAGTCAGTATGCTAGTAGTATAATGATGATGTAATCTTTTCATATAATTAGAAGAACAAAAGTAGATAACTAGTTGCATCTCAAATCATTTTCTTCTTCAATGCATTCCATATGGTATAAAGCTACTCATCTTAACATGTACTTGTTACCGTGACTGGTGCAGGGAAGAGACAGTACTACATATAAAGGGGCAGTTGCAACTTTTAAGTAACAGATACGGGTTTCTTTCTGGTTATATACTAAACATCATCCCAGCTCTCCACACTGAGTAGAATTCTAGAAATACAAAATTTGGAGCTTAGTGAAGTACCGTGCAAAAGCCATACGTCCTTCCTCGTCAATCGGTGGTGGAGTAATAAGCACTACAAGCATGGCAGGAGAACATTGCTGCAGTGAATATTTAAATCTACAGTAAGCAAATAATTAGTTACTGAAAAAGATGCGCATTCGCGTTTACTAGCAAACGGACACACGTTTTGTGCGTGGATTTACAAAAAGTTTCTATTGAACAAAAATATCATATATTAACATAAGAGTAAAAATTAAGAAATTATTTCAGATATTTTTTATTACAAATAAAAATGTTGTAAATATCACCGAATATGATACAAGACCAACAAAAATAGTTTGACTATAAAATAAATCACCATATACATTTTACTATCATATTGCAGTTTTCACTTATCATACAAAAAATAAAAATAAAAATTTACTCAAATTATATTGTGTATATATAAAGCATCCAACTTTCTCATTTTCTTTCATATAAGAAAATCTTTTATATATAAAATAATTAGTTAACATTTTGCTCAAGTAATCTTATAACTAATATGTGAAATATATTTAATTTTTTGTATTAATGTATAAATAAATTGAGACACTCCCAATTATATAAGCATGAGTTTTTACATAAAACTAAGAGTTGAATTATATAATAGCTAACGTATATAAAATACATATTGAAAATAATATACTGCGGATGAGATTGTTAAATAAGTTTTAACTATAATTTGCATTATTGTAATATATTTAAATCAATCTTTTGCTAATTTAATAATTACTAACTTAAATCCCTATTGATATAGAAATATTATCTTTTAAAAATATGATTCATTTTATTGTCATCTATTTAATTCTATATTTTGTTAATTTGATAATTATCAATTTAAATATCTAAAAATATAATATATTTCTTGATAGAAAATGTGCAAATTAAGATTAATTAAGTTACAATTTTGAGCATGATGACTTTTGCTACAAGATGAAGAACATTCTTGAAACGAAAAGTGTATGAAACACTTTGTAAAGTTAATAATTTTTAATGAGTAGCTAGATTAATGTTAATATATTTTGGTGATCAATTGGGATCAAATGAGGAAAAATAAACATTTCAAATGAAGTTGAAATAAAAATGGAATTGTTGGAGAAGCATACAATTCTATCTTTGCAAATGCCATTCCTATTCCATTTTTTTTTTAATTGCAAATAATTTTTATATTGTTAATATTGTTTTAGTTTATACATGATATGCATATGCTCATTGCCGAGGATGAATAAGTACAAGAGAATGAAAAAAATAAAATGTTAATGAAAAATAAGAAAAGATTGAGCACGAGAAAGTTCTCAGAGACTTTTTTTAATGCAAAGAGAAACGTAGAAGCCATATCTCCCAATGTCGTTGACGTGTCTAGTGAATTTATGACCAACGAGATGCATTAAATTATCCATATAGGCTTTGGCCTATTTTTTGGGTCCTACTCCCTGATTTTACCCAAATCTTCCAAGAAATAAATATATTCGACATGAACCTTGCCATCGGTCTTATCCTGGAAAAGGGTGCTCCCAAGCAAATACAACAGATAACCCCTTGCTATCTGCTCAGCTGTAAAGGTATCGGGCACTTTGCTACCAAGTCTTATCCTAAGCCACTCCATTCTCACACACTTGCTTTTTGTTCTGTCTAGCTCATCTCTTACAGCTTTGGGGGGGATTCCCAAAATGCAGGATACTAAATCTACCACAGTACCCTTTGGTTGGTTGTCATTCAATACCTTCCCCATGATTTGTAAACCTGTGATCGCCTGCACATCGTCTAGCGTGATGGTCATCTCCCTAAACGACATGTGGAAAGTATTAATCTCTGGATGCCATCGCTCAATGAAAGTCGAGACAATAACAAGGTCAACGGTTTGGTAGGAATACTCCGTTAGTGGGTATAGAGGGTTGTCTTTCACAATGTTCTTCACAACCTTGGGTTCATTGTCTAAATTCCATTTTCTTATCTTATTTGTGTGTTGTTTGCACTTCAACGGCCCGTGATCCTAAGAAAAGTATCAACGTGTTATTACAAAAAAAACAATCAACATTCAATTATACCATATATAAAGGAAAAGTTCGAATGGTCTTACATGTGATTTCTTTTGCAAAAGTCACAATGCGACGTGACTCTTAAAACTCTGGTACAATGAGAACTCGCTAAAAGCCATGTTTGGAAGTCCTTCTACTCCATTCCCTTCTTCTTTTCCATTCCTTTCTTATTCATCCGCTTCTTTCTCACCCTATTCATCCGCTTCTTTCTTACCCTCTTCTTCTCCTTCTTTATCCCCTTTTTCGTCACTCTTTTCGCCACTTTCTCTATCATCTTCGTCATTATTTTTGTCGCTTTTTCCATCATCTTCATTGTTCTCTTGATCTATGACTTCTTTCTCATCTCCATCATCTTCATCACCTTTTTCTTGTACGACTTCATTCCTTTTATCTTTTTTTTTTCTCACGGGTTTCAACATCCCTGGCTTTGAAATAATCTTCGGTTGTTTTGCTAGTACATTAAATGTTTAGAATCGTAATTTTTTCAAGAGTTTTATCAATTTCAGATTGCAATTCTTCTTCAAAATTTCAAGCTTCCTCTCTATTCCTTCGTTCGGATGCAGTTGGAGGGCATCTTTTCTCCTTTCGTAAATTTGAGGTTGACCAAAATTTTTAGTTCTTGCCATTATCTGGAAAAAAATATAGCATTAAAAAATTAGTAAGGAAAACAAAACTATATATGTAACTGAAGCAAAGAAAACCAAATAAGATTCATAGTTTCGACTTTAATAAGGTCGAAATGTTCCAATAAATTCGACTTTCTTAAACTCGAAATTTGTTACTCTGTCACATACACCAATTTCGAATTTAAGAGAGTCAGTTGAAATTGTTTACAAAGTTATTGAAATCCTGTGACGAATTTCGACTTTAAGAAAATCAAAATTTCCAATACCTTCACCTTTCTTAAAGTCGAAATTGATTTATTAAGCTATGTGGCAAATCTCAATTATTAATGCATAGTTTCAACCTTTGTAAAGTCGAATATATAAAAAAAAATTGACTTTAATAAAGGCAAAACTATTCCTTAATCATTAACTAACAATTTTGCATTATAAAACATACAACTAATTGTTTCTAATTCATACTACAACACTAAATTCTAATTATATTCATGAATTCAAAATTTTATTATCAATGGGTATGATTTATATGCATTGTATAAATTTTTATTTTAATTAAAAGGAAATTGTACAACATACTAATACTAATTTCAATCAAATTCATACAACATTTATACTAATTTGTTCATATTACATGAATTAAAAGTTTTAAAATACAAAATTTAAACTTGAGATTTTGAATTTTACATGATTAATACAGAGAGAGAACCGAAGGAGGTGTGGATGGGCGGCGGTGCGGTAGTGTGGTGGTGGTGGTGTGACGGTGGTGGGGTACAAGAACAATTGGAGGAAGGAGGGAGAAGCAGTCGGGGAGAGAGAGAGGGCAGTAATTTTCATAACCCCATATTAACTATTGAGTTTAATAATAAGAAAAATATATAACGGCCAAAATTATAGTATTTCTAAAATAGAAGATAACCCGCATTATGTGAAATGGAAAGGTTAAAATTTTCCTCTTAAAGTGCTTTTACATCATTAAGACGTCTTAAAATTTCCAATGTATATGTGTAACATATAAATTAAATTTACAAACGCATTTAAATATAAGGAATCCAAGGAAAAATAAAATAAATTTCTTTTGGGAATGTGGAGAGTATCACTCCTACCGTTACATTAATGGCAACATAAAAAATAAAGAACAGCGATTTTATATATCTAATCATGTTAGAAATTCTTACATATATCCACATATCAATTGACATGTAAAAAAAATTACTTACACATATGAGAGAAACAATTTATTAATAACAATATTGTTGTCTCTTTCCTACGCGTCAAATAATGAATTGATGTATATATGAATTTTCTATGTACATGCATGTATAAAATCTCTGGAAAAAAAGAAAAAATCATAATATTATTGGTTTCTTTCCTATTTCCTTCATCTGATATGCTTTTATCTTGCCATGCAGTATTTTAGAATGCAAGATCAACTATTCATTCATATGTATAAGAAAATGTAATTGTTTGTGAATTGTTTTAAATTTTTCTCTACATATAGTCGCAAACTTGTTTGAACTTTTTTTTTTCTATTTGCAGATTTTGAAGAATTAAAAGTCTTCAATATTTATAAATTTTTTTATATGGGGACTTTTTATTCAATAATAGGATTACTTATGGCTTAGTAATCCTATTATTTGATTGATGAATAATTTCTTATTTAAAGTCATAATCAAACTTAGGTTACTAAGTTGCAGAGCGAGAGCAGGAGCAAAATTGTGAGAGTGTCGGATCTATAATTAAAAAATCTATAAGAGCGGAAGAAAGAGTGAAAATAGAAACGAGGATTAAGAGTGGGAGCGCGCCTTATCCTTGATCAAAACGTCAAATTGAACCATTAAGTATTGAGTTGGTTTGGTTTCTTTTGGTTTGGTTTTGCTTTTCAATTTTTTCTAATTTGAACCAAATAGAATCGCTAATTAGTCATTAATTTGATTTCTAATTTTTATCACAAACCATACGAAATGAATCACAAAGTCCTAAGTCATAATTATTTCCTCCCTTTATCTCTTCTCTTTCAAAACAATCAAGTCCTCAAGGTAATATATTCATATTATCTTCATACTCTCAATTTTAATCCCTAACCACCTTTACAAATAGTGAAATTTACTATTCGGCATTACTAACATATTCTCTTTAAACTAAAAAGGCACAAAAAGTCATACATATATTATTTAGAATGATTCTATTTGTACCATGAAAATGGCTATAGACACCATTTTACTTCCGGAACCATATGATTGAAAATCATTTTTACTTAAAAGGCACCACAAACAAAATAGATAATATTTTTTTTTCTTTTGGCACTATAAAAAGCGCTTGAGCACCACAATAGCAATTACCAAAAATGCCCTTTTTCCTCTAATCATTTCATCTTCAATTCTCTTCATCTTCAACACTCACTTTTTACCTCAATCTACATCTATTTCATATGTTATTCTCCGTTAATATTTATTATTTTAAACTTGATCTTATATATTAAGTATCTCATCATATCTTCTACCTTCTCCATATCGTTCTCACTACTCTTCTCTAACTACACAAAATCCAAAAACTCATTTTCAATCTAATCAATATACTCATTTTTTTTATATAAAAAAAATACTTGTTTAGTATTACTATTGGACAAGATTAGAACATATTTGAATATCAATAGATCCATCTCCCAGTGATATTAACACATTTTGATAAACCCTAATTTTCAATACCGATGTGATACATTCGTTCATTTAGAAATTGAATACGTCTCATCACATTTGTAACTTGGGACACTGAATGTCACCAAAGACATTTGTGGCTTTGCACATCGAATGTAAGTTTCAAAAAGTCAGCGTTCTTAGGACCACATTTGCAACCTGGGGAGCCGAATGCCACCAAAGATATTTGTGACATTGGATATCGAATGTAAGTTTAAAAAAATCAGCGTGTTCTTAGGACCACATTCGTAATTTGAGATTACGAATGTCAATGGAGAAATTCAACTTCTTGGTTATTGAATTTCTTTAGAGATATTCAACTTCCTAGCAATCAAATGCCAATAAAGACATTTCATTTTCTGGCCATCTAATATCATTAGAGATATTCATTTATGTATTTTTCGAATGTATCTCCTTAGAAGTTCATAATTTGCGATTATAGCATAGGAAGGGATGACAATCTGGACCCTACCCACCAGGTACCTGCAAAAAATACCTACTATGGGTAAGGTAGGGTAAATACCCGCTTTATGGGTATAGGTACGGGTATGGATAATTACCCGCAAATCTAAGAGGGTATAGGTGCGGGTACGAGTACTCTCGTATCCACCCCACCCTGCACCTACACATACACACACACACACATACACATATATATATTAATACATATAGTTATATTAATTTAAAATTAGAAACAAAATTCGTAAAGTTACTCAGACAACCCCCTTCCCTTCTCTTCCCATCTTCCTTGTTTATATCTAACCACCATTACCTTCCTTCTCCATCGCCGACCAATAACTCTGCCCATCGTCACCTTCTTCCTTCATCTCCGTTCAGCACACGACCTCTTTTTCTTACTGGTGTTCAACCTCCAACGGTGACATTGGATGGTGGAAAACAAATGGGATCAAGTTTCTAACATTGCAAAAAATTGCTAAGGATATTTTAGCCATCCCAATTCCCAATTTCTTTTGTTGCTTTTGAATCTGCTTTTGGCACATGAGGTAGATTGTTGAGTCCTTATCGTTCTAGGCTTCGTGAGAATACTTTGGAGGCGCTTATATGTGCACAAAGCTGGATAATACATGAAAATGAAGGTAATAAATGTTTCATTAATTTATTTGTTCAATGAAATTTGTGTTTAGTCTAACCATTAATTTTATTTTTTGTTCTAGTTTGTATTGGTATAACTAGACCAAAGCAATATTTACACATGAAAGACAAACGTTTGCAGTCTTTTCAAGACTCTGATTCAGATGATGAGGTAAGATAATCTAACAATTTGTTATTAATTATGGCTTTACAAGTTTATAATGTATAACTAATATAATATACCTTTTTTATTTTTTACAGATTTTGGAGAATATCGGCAATATCGGCTCAAGAATTACAACTTGATGAATTTATTGTTTTCGATACTTATTGTTATTTATTTGTTTTGGATGTTTTACATGTTTTTATTTAGTATAATACTCTGGTTTGTAATGTTTCATGAATACATTTGAAAATCTTTGGATGGTTTTTAAATTTTTTTGTTATTTATTTCTTTTTCTTTGTTAAAGTGCGGGGTAATGGATGTGGGTGTGGGTACTTAGGTACCCAGAGGTTATGGATACTTAGGTATCCAAAGGGTATGGGTAAGGGTACTGAAGTTACTAACCACGAGGGTCTGGGTCCGGGTACGAGTATTTATTTCAAATGCGGGTACGGGGATAGGTATTATAGTACCCTATCCAAACCCTACCTATTGCCATCCCTATAAGAGGCTACATATCATGATTGCTATGCAATCATTGCAAAGTATTCAGAATTATTAGATTAAAAAAAGGTCCAAATTACTTTTTTAATTTATTTATTGGATTGTTATTTTATCGATATATTGTGGCAATTTTGGAATCTCCCTAAGAGCATTCACATTAGTTTTGTTAAAAATATTGGTTATTTTAATTAAAAAACACAACCTTTTCTATTTCACATATTCATTATTAGCCAATCTCATCCATCAAATTGCTTATTTTATCTAATCTTAATTAATTATATATATTTTTTATCTAATATTTTTATTATTAATATATATATTTAAAATTAACACTAAGAATCAAAAGTATTTTTTTAATAATTTGTTATATAAAATTATTAAATATATATATCAATGTGATCTATTTCTAAAGTGTATTTTGTAAACTTTAATACAGTACATAACATAGAAAAATATGTTAAACGAATTTAAAGTTATAATTTTTCAAATAAAAAGGGAATAAGAGACAAAATAAAGAGCAAAAAAAAGATGAGAGAATAAATGTGAGAAGAAGAGAGAAAAGAGTAAGAGGATAAAGAAATCATTTTACCAATGCTACAGCCAATAGGTATATTTAGCCAAGTACTGTAGCAATGGTCAAAATCGCCATTTTTTTTGGTCAATCTGATGTATGAGTATTTTTAATGTTTTTTGTATTTTTATTGGCTAAAATAGCTAGAAATTGACTTTAAGTTAATCTGATGCGAATGCTCTAATAAACATTTTTTTTCTCAATGAACACATCAGTCCTCACAATGCTCGCCTATCAAATACAATATTATCTCTAACCACATTGCTAGCAAAATTGAGTTACCTTATTAGTGCAAAAGATTGATCCCTATCCGTGTAGGATGGCCTCCTTGTCCTCCCGGTTTTATCAAGTTTAATATGGATAGAGCAACCTCATCAAATTTAAATTAGCACGAGCTAGTGGCGTTATAAGAAATCACGAAGGAGATTTTCTTTTTGGGTTTATGCACAACATAGGAGCTAGCTGTCTGACTACGACAAAATTTCAAGCATTATGATGTGGTCTTAGTAGTGTAAGAATCTTGAATACAATCACATTTTAATTGATACAAATTCTATCAATTTGTTAAATTTAATGTCCAATACTCAATTACATCAGTAGCCTGATTCAAATATTGAATTTTTTATTATTATACATCATGCATATAGAAAAACTAACATAGTTGTAACAACTTTAGAATCCAAATATATTGTCTATTATAGTCATCCTAAATTTTTGATTGATGTAAAGATAAATCCAAAGTTAAGATTAGTTGGGGTATAATTTTTTTTATAAATTATGAATGATTTTTTTTGCTTACACTCTGTTTGTTTCGATGGAAAAATATGAAAAAGAAAATGTTTTGCGGAAAAATTAAATTTTCGGATAATTGTTTTGCTGAAAATCAATTTTTTGGGATTTTTTTATTTCAAATCTTGATAGATATGGAGGAAAATAATTTCCGCTCAAAATGATGAAAATCATTTTTGAAAATCACTTAATTTTTCCATCCTTTCATCATTTCATCTTATCTCTTATTAAAATATACACAAATTATCTTTGAATTAACTTATTATAAAAGTAATTTTAATTATTTTTCAAAAAAAAAATTAATTAGATTACCAAACAACTATGTTTTCTTAAAAATCTTTTTAAACAGAGCGTTAAGGAAAAAAATAAAAAATAAAAAAATAGCCCGGGAGAGGGAGAGAATATCATCGGGAACGCCGATCTCAGCGGCGGCGAGAGAGAGAGAGAGAGAGAGAGAGAGAGAGAGAGCGTATGGGGACTATGCAGACTTTCCGCAAAGCGTACGGAGCTCTCAAGGACCAGACCAAAGTCGGCCTCGCCCACGTCAACTCCGATTTCAAGGTCCATCTTCTACTCTCTCATTCTCGTTCTATATATACAGAATCATTTTCTATTGATGTTTTGTGTATCTATAATTAGGATTTTGTATTTGCTGTATCTATAATTAGGATGTTGATGTGGCGATTGTCAAGGCCACCAACCACGTCGAGTGCCCGCCCAAGGAGAGACACCTCAGGAGTGAGTTTTTCTCTACTGGGTTTATTTGATTTTTAACTTTTAAGGGTTTTCTAATTTGGGGTTCTCGTTTCCAACGATCTCTCTAGTTTAATTTCTAAATGAGACGGGGAAGCCATTTCTCGTGCAGAAATCAATATTCTATAAATCGTTCCTATTTATAAGAGCGTTCGCACCAGCCTTGCGCATTTAATTTCTTAATCTCACTTTCCAAAATGTCATTCTCTTTGTAGAAATCACTATTACAGAAACTGTGCACTCCAGTTTTTCGATAATTTTTTTTGAGAATTATTCAATTAATTATATATTACATAATAAAATGTAAGAAAATATTTTCCTTAATCTTAATTAGTATTTTATTATTTTGGTAGAAAAAAATTTAATCTTTTAATTGAAATATTGTGAGTAGTAGATTTCTTCACTGAGAAATCTACTGTAACTTTTCTCAAGATTTCCAGAAACTAATCAAAATAGAAACATGGCACATTTTTCATCCAAGATTTCTCATTTGAGAAATCAAATGGGATAAATATAACATTTAGAAAGTCTATTGTGAGTGCTCTAAGATTGCTTAGAATTATAGGAGTAATCGTCGATCATATAAGTAATAAAACATGTATGATTATGTTTTCCCCTAATCTTATTTGGTATTTCATAGTTTTGGTAGAAAAAAACTATTTTTAATGAAGAAATTGTGGATGGTATATGTCCCCACTATCTATTAAAGTAACACTCATGAAATTTTCTAGAAAATATTATTGTGAAACATTAAAATTTCTCATTTTATGAATTGAATGAGAACAAAATGAGGATATAAGAGCATTCACGCTAGTCTTTCTTATTTAATTTAATTTCTAAATTTGGCTTTTGATAAAGCCATTTCTTTAATCAAATATTTTAGAAATGATCCACACTAGACTTTTTATGCAATTCTTTAAATTATTTTAATAATTATATATACATTATATAAAATGTGGAAATATATTGTCACCTCATTTTACCTAAGATTTTAGAATTTTGGTAGAAAAATTTATTTTGTCAATGGAGATTGTGGATGGTAGATTTCCCCACTCAGAAATCTACTGTTGTATTTCTATTAAGATTGCTAGAAAGTCTGAGAAACATGGGGAACATTTCAGGTTCAAAATTCCTCATTTGAGAAATAAAATGAGAGAAATGTGAGATATATAAAACACTAAGTCTGAATACTCTGGAATGTCTTTTTTTGTTGCATTGTCACCTTTAAAATCTGGTTATTTGTTTGTTTCCTTTTCTTTCTTTGTGAAATTTTGAGAAGTTTCACTGCCACATTAGCGGTCCGACGCTTTTGAGTATCTTCTTAGTTTTGGGTTTCAGGGGTTATTTTTTACTTATGTGAATGTTTTTTGCGTGGAATTTTCAGAGATTTTTGCTGCCACATCGGGGGTGCGGCCACGGGCTGATGTCGCGTACTGCATTCACTCACTCGCTAGGCGGTTGGCGAAGACTCGTAATTGGACGGTGCATATTCCCATACTTTCAAATAGAATTAGTTCTATATTCTGTTTGTGGGAATTCGGATTTTTTTGCTTATTGTCTATATGCTTGAATATGAATTATGCTTCTTTTGTCTCATATATCCATGTATGAGAAGCTTCTCCCTTTTCTTTTTTTTCGTTTTTTGAAGTTCACAATGATTATTGACTGTTATACACGCTAGCTCTTTGTAGTGCTGAGCAGATTTTCCTGCTTCAGCATGTATCATATGCTGAAATTGGAATGGCTGGATTTTTTATTGTGTTAGTTTTTGTTAAACTGAGATATCGAGCACTGTCAGGTGGAATGAACTCAATATTTTGGTCGTATATGCAAGTAACAAAATTATGGTTGTACAAATGGTGTGTCTAACCTGCACATTTTGAAGGCCGACTTGTAGTAAACATTTTCTATTTGAGTGAGTATGCTGAAGTTCTTATGCCATTGTCATGCTGAACTATGTGTAGATCTTTATGATGTGGAGATGATGGGGTATCCACACACAAGTTCACAACAGAGATGCTATTTAGCAGCAAACATGCGTAAGAGACTGCATTTATAATTGGCCTTTAGTGTGTCTCAATCCCATTTCTTTGCTAAAAAACCTGTGCTTCTCAGTATGATGCCTATGTATTTAGTGGTATCCAATTTCTTGACATCCCAGTTGAGAATGTCCGTTGAGAGATTATGGGCATTTAATGATGACAAGGCTGTGAGATGTAGGATGGTCAACATTTCCTGTTTCTCTAAGATGTATCCACTAGCATTTTGGAATAGGTTTCTCTGCAACACATTGAAATTGACTTTCATTCGTGGAAGGTATTACTTCATTGTGTTGGTGATTGGGGCAGTTTAAGAGGAAAAGAGCAATATTTCCACAATGGTTGAATGCCATTGCATGACTTCATTTCTAGCCATTTTGGGCATAAAATCCAACACGGATTCGAATTCAATAAACAAATGGTAAAGAAGAAACATTTCTTTCTAGTGGAAGCTAAGAGGCCACGGATATATAATTTTGTATTTATGAACATGTGTTAGTTTGTCAGTGAAATTCATTATTTGAGATTCTTTCCCAGTTCAATGGGAGCCAACAAGGCTGGATGCTGTGATAAGGGAAATGAAAATTCCCTTTTCAAGTTGAATTAGTTTTGTTATGGAAGGTTTATAAATCATTTAGGACCACACAACATATTGGTTTTACCGTACAAAGTATAAGGAAACAGCTTAAAATAAACCATATGGTGAGCTTAATGTTTCTTCTCCCACATAACATTCAATAATTGTAGAGATCTATTAGAGTAGTAACCTATGAAGCATGGACTCACCAAATTGGGTGCCGTATAGGAATTGGATTCTCCGAACACAGATTTGGTGTGGAGATGGCGGAACGCATACCATAATGTAAATTAATCATTTTAATTTTGGACTCACTGGGGACTTGCTGGGAGATGGCGGAGGTCAATTGTTTTTTTGATCTTTTGGGTACCAACTTGTAAAACTTGAAAGAAGAGGGATATACTGATGTTGAACTCAAAACAACTTAAAGAAAGGCTCAACTCTTATTAGTTTTGTGTACTAGATTATAATATGATGAAGTTGCTCCCTTGCTATTTTGTGAAAAACTCAAAAACTCAATTTATAACTTTATGTATCCTTTTGTTCACTGATAGTACTCATATCTTACATATTCTTGTTGATTTCTACTAATTTATAACTTATAAAAATTATTCTGAAAAATAAAAAAGTGCCGGATACCAGCTGCATTCGCATCTGGCACTTTCTAAAAGTTGCCAAATCTGTGCCCGCATATTTATCTGAGTCAGCATCCGCATCTGAGCTGTGTTTCTTTGGAATTAAGAAACTTTTTATTTGACTAGAATATCCCATTTTAGTTTTTAGGAAAGCATCTTACTTTCATTTTGTGGATTATACTTCGTCGGCTTTGATTTCCATTTCAAATGGAAAGGTTGGTTTGATGCATAGAAACATTCAAAGAATGAACTATACACTAATGGTTGATATTTGTCACAGTGCTGTCAGCCTGTGTTATATTCTATGCTGACTAGGAAAAAAAAAGAAGTCAATTTCCTATAAACTATTGGGAAATTTGTTGTGGATTTGGAAATAGATATTTCATATTTTTCAAAGATGATGTTCTAGAAACAGATACTCTTCCTGAATTTATCCCCCGAAGTAAACATTAGTCTTTCTGGATTTAATATTCATTTGGAAACTTTTTAAACCCATCTTAATTACTTTCGTGGTTCATGTTTCACTGATTTGCTTTTAGAATATTTTTGTTCTAGTGATGATAGATTCTCATACCCAGTAGTCTAGTTAATTCTCCTGTGTGCACAGTTTTTTTTATTGGTAATTGTTATCCTTTCTTGGTGAACAGGTGGCATTGAAAACGTTGATAGTTATTCATAGGGCTCTTAGAGAAGGAGATCCTACATTTAGAGAAGAACTTTTGAATTTTCATCAAAGAGGGCACATTCTCCAGTTGTCCTACTTTAAAGATGATTCGAGCCCCATTGGTGAATCTTAACACTATACTTCATTAAAATCATTACAGATTGCAGCCTTTGCTTTTCTTTGTTTCTTTTTTGTTTGCTTCTGTTTTGATATTGCTTTCTTTGTTCCTTTTTTTTTTTGTTTTTACTGGTTTTGAAGTTATGTTGATAAGAAACTTGTGTGCTAATACAATTCTCTTCGGTAAAAAGTTCTTTTGTTCTACCTATAGCTTGGGATTGCTCTGGGTGGGTACGCACATATTCACTTTTCTTGGAGGAGCGGCTTGAATGTTTTAGAATCTTGAAATATGATATTGAAGCTGAGCGACTCCCTAGACCTGGCCAAGTTCAGGAGAAGGTATGTTGTATATAAATCATCATTTTATCCATTTTCTAGGTTGGAAGTAGCTTTAAAGGATTTTCGGAATGTGGCAGAAAGTTTAGAGTCAGATTATATTCTTGAAATTGTGACTAACTACTCCCTTCATTTGCTCTGAATTGGCAAATCAAGTTAAATAATTACTTTGAACTCTTTTCATTTCTTCCACGTCTTGTTTAATTTATCTCAAAAAAGAGTATTCACATGTAAAATATGCTGTCAACAAGTAGAAAAACAGTTGTGATTAGCTGGTAGCACGATAGAGAGAGTGAGAGGGCATATGTATCAGAAATGAGAGCAGGCAAGGTAAGAGAAGAAATACAAACTTGATTATTAGATATGTGAGCCACAAGTCTATTTCTAATCTCTTATTTTACAAGTCATCTTTGCTGTTCTTTTGTTATGTGCTATGAGGCAGTCAATATCTACCTTGTTCCCTGAGAAAACCTTGAGGCTATTTTCTAGTATGACATAGTTAACGACAGTGTGGAGCTTGACTTCTCCTGAGTAGAGAAGTCATGATGAAAAGAAAAGCTTTGGGTCTTACCC
>MKEJ01093800.1:0-14407 GCA_001753735.1 Embelia ribes
GTCTTTTAAAATCTTATAAGTTATTATATTCCTACATAGTCTTTTAAAATCCACAAGACTTTTTTAGGCCAAAACAATCTTTTAAAATCTTAATCCAATACACCCTCCTAAATGTTGGCCAATGAAAATTGGGTCAAACTTCCAATCTGCCCCTTATAAATTGAAAGTTGTTAATTTGCCCCGGACATTAGGAAAATTTGTGAATCCATGTTACTGGCGTTTATGTGCCAATGTGAACTGATCGTGTGAGCTACTTGCTGTAATTTCTTTTAACTTTTTAAAATATTCATATAGATATGTATATGCATGGAATTTTACGAAAGGATGTAGTTTAATTTTGGATAAATCAAATAATTTCTTTGACTTTCTCCTCATGGCAATTTTTGGTTCTTAGCGGACACTAAGAGAGTTATGCATTAGAAATTTAGAAGACCTTACTTAGAGGAGTGCAGAAATGCTAAGAAAATTAAGGAAAAAACCCATTAAGCCTGTTTGATGATATGAAACAGTTAGTACAAATTACCTCTAATATGTTCTGTTTGGCCGCTTTCCTTTCAATATCCTTTTGTACTCAATTTATCTGTGTCGTCCGGTTGATTCCGATAATCCTTTTGTTACTAAGCATCTGACATTTTTATAAAAAGAATTAATGTTGGATTGTGAAATGGATCGTGTTATCCAGCTATGTTGAATAACTGACATGCCAAGATACAGAGACGGCAAAAATGACCGTGGTGAGGCGGGTGTTATTGGATTATGTATGGTAACAATCCATTTAGCATATTTGTTATTTAATTATTAATCGTTCATTTTTATTCTGTCATATTACGGATAATTCTGTTTATTGGGCTTTTCAGCTCAAATCCCATTTTCACTACCAGTTTTTAGGTACATCGGGTTAGAAGCGGGTAAACGGAGAGGATTTAGAGCCGACCTCTGGACTAGTTGATTTAAAAGTGCATATTTTTGTAAGCTTTCGTAAAGATATTTTGTATATAAATTTTGTAATGATAATGAAATGATATCCTTTTGAATATATATATATATATATAGCGACATCAGACCCCGCAATGCGACCTGCTTATATAGCGACCTGCTTGTTCGGGTCATTCTGTATAGAATATTGTGGCATGCTTCCATTTATTAACCAGGAGGTTAGGGACGCACCACTTACATTTCCAAAACAATGTCGCCACATCAACTTTGTACATTTTCCTTTCCAGAATTTATGTTTTTGAAGCTTTTCCCTCTATGCTAATACTTGGTTTTTCTCATTAGAAAGTAACCAATGCATTCATTATTGAATAATAGCCAGATATGATATAAGTTTGAATTCTAGTGTGTTCCATCAAATTGACATTTCTGTTCTATATTTGTTGTAGATCATCTTCAGAGATTTTAAGTCCTCAAATATTCTTCTAGATGACCAATGGAATGCTAAGCTCTCGGACTTTGGGTTGGCCCGATTGGGACCTGCAGAAGGACTAACTCATGTCTCAACTGCGGTATGCTCAAATAAAATGATATTTTGCATGAGATATGATTTTTGTTTTTTGTATGACTTCACTTTCCTCGTTAAATTTCTGACTATTTTTGGTTTATTAGTTGACCTGAATACATTTAAAAAGAATTTCACACCTCTCTTTATATTATTTGCCAAATTGTGTAAATGCTACTCATGTTTGAGCACTGTGTCACTGGTAGAGAAATTTATTATTTTTTCCTACTTTCTTTTATTTGGTTCATCTTCTCGCTATTAATTAATTATGACAATATAGCTTGTTGAGGACCCTGCTTCATTTAACACTGTCCTGCAATGATAAGAGCAACTTATGATTGTTTGGCTGTCCACTCTTTATGTTAAGTTTTGAGCTTAGTGTTGCATTGGATGGTTGTGTTGGCAAGGGAAGCGAAATTGTCTTCTTGTGTGATGGGTGGCAATAGGTAAGTTATGGTAACTTTGCGTATGGTATTAGTTGGGTTAAACATATTGGGCATATCAAAAGCTTTGTTCTTACAAACTCTTCTTGCTTGTGTTAATGAGGGTTTTGGTCTCTGATGGTTAAGTAGGCAGTCTCTTCCACTTGTACGTAAACAATACTCGTAAGGCTTCATAGTGAAGTTTTAAGTAGTCACTGACGGTTTACGAGTAACGGATATTGCTTATCACTATGCACACTGTAAGAAGGGGCATGTAATAATTTTGTTACGGCAAAGGGCGTAGCTGATGCTTATTAAAAACTTGACAGAGGTCCAAATTTACGCCTTTTTGATGATCAATCTGGGCAATACGCTCGATATGAATAGTGATTCCCGTCTTATTATAATATTAAGCTTATCCTTTTATTTTTAATTTTTTCTTATAGGTTGTGGGAACCATGGGATATGCAGCTCCTGAATATATTCAAACTTCACGCCTAACATCCAAGAATGATGTTTGGAGTTACGGGGTCTTCATATACGAACTCATCACAGGTAGACATCCTTTGGACCGAAACCGTCCCAAAAACGAACAAAAACTCTTGGAATGGGTTAAGCCATTTTTATCGGACTCAAAAAAGTTCCGGCACATTTTGGATCCTAGGATTGATCGAAGTGGCTCCTTAAAATCAGCTCAAAGGCTAGCTGTCGTGGCCAACCGGTGCTTGGTAAGAAACCCAAAGTCACGCCCGAAGATGAGTGAAGTCTTGGAAATGGTGAATCGGATCATCGAGTTGTCACAAGATTTGGGTAGCTTGGAATTTCCAGAAAAAAGCTTGGCGCTATTAGATAACGAAGGGAAGGGGAAGGACATCGTTTTAGATGGAGAAACAAAACAATGTGGTTGCCTTTATCGGATGTGGTCGCGAAGCTCTTAAATGTGTGCTGTTACCTACCGCAATTCTATTAAGCGGCTGTTTGATTTTTGGTAGTTTTCGTGGTGTTAATATTTTTGTGTTGGTAATTTTCTTTATGAAGTGTTGTTCTTTTTTCGTCTTTTTCTTTTTTATTTTATTTTTTTCCTACATATGTGATTGCACCAGTAAACCAAAATTGTCTGAGTGCCATCATGTGTTCATTCATGCCAAATGAAAGTCACCCTTCCCGACCACTCCTCCATGATGGATCCTTAGGAATTCAAAGGCGAAAAAGCGTGAACTTCGGAAAAAAGCTTTTTGCTATGGCACGGAACGGAACTGACAGAACACGTACACAGTACTAAAAACAAAACTGTCCTTATGGTCCGTTAGGACATTCCTTAGCTGCAACGATAAGGACCATTATACCTCAGGTTAGGTTCCATCAAACACGGTTTCGAACTAAACATGCATATTTCTCAAATCCAAGGGTCCCCTTAAGTATGATATGAAAATAGGACAAAACAAGAAGTTCCCAGAGTTTCGTGGCTTAAAACTGGTACTTAGCCTAAGAAAACAAAGGTTAGCACTCAAAACACTTGCAATACCCAATGAGAAATGGGTAATCGGTACTTTTCCACAAATTGAACAAGAAAAAATGCATAAATCGTTGCCATATTTCGAATCGAATACAGGAACTTCAAAACATAGCGACATCCCACCATCACATATACCATAGTTACTAATTTAACACAAGATTAAAAATAAAAAAAAAAACGTATTATGGAAAACGATCAACAATAGTAAATTTCAAAAATCTTCTTCCTGCACTCTAATAAAGTTCAGAAATATTAAGTTTAACACAATTCCACTCCATTTTACTAAACCATCATTCAGAAAACCTGGATAAGATTTCCAAAATGTGATAAACTTGATTTCAACAATTATCCAATATTCATATTCTACCCCATAAAATCCCAAAGCAGATTTAAGCAATTGGCGTGCGAGCACAAATACACAGACATACAGAGGCCAGAAGATACAGCGATGCATCAATCTTATTTCTCAGCTACCGAACACCATATCTACAGATATCAAACAGGTACAACAACATACAAGAGGCGACTAGTCAAAAAATGAACATACTTACATGATACATTACAACGAAGAAGACAAAAAATCTCAAAACGGCAAAACTAAAAACCCTAAAAACACACATTACAAAAGAATCGTCACTTGCATATTAGGTATCTGTGGCGTTATAGGAGAGTTTAACAATAACCGACAAAGGGATGTTAACAACATGACCCAAGTGCCCAAAGAGCCCGATTCTTCCAAAACTCACGGCACTGCTGTTCATAGTTGCGGTCAGGTTAACACTCAAAACGAGTCTTTCGCCATTTCCTATGGAGAAGCAAGATGGATTTACATTAATAGAAACCCCATACGGAGCGCTCCAGCCCGCGCTGTATGTCTCATTGCCTGCAACATTGGTTAGCGTGCGCTGGACCGTTGCAGACTGATTTAGTTTCGATATTGTTATCGAAGGCAGGTTTAAGTCTGCGCCCATCATGGTGGAAGCATTTGCACAGCTTTGAGCCGTGTAGTTCAATACAACTGGTGCTGATCCATTTATGCCACAGAGGAATGACATGTAATCACCATAGCCTGCACAGAGATTCATAATCAGCAAACTGACTTTTGTTTCTAGTTTAGAATACCATAGAAACGATGGCCTTTGGGTAATGGAAGATATTTGTATGAATTAAGAGTTTTTGTTTGTGCCCCAACCTTTGTTGTCCCACCTTTACCCATAGGAATACGAGTCATAAACCAAAATTTCGCATTTAAGGCCTTTGAAAAGTCGATTCATCAATACTAAATTGTGTAACGTGAAAGCAGGGCGTCCACCACTTTCAATTTATGTCCAGAGTAAAGCTGACATGAGTTTTTTAAGAAACTATATACCAATATTTTTCGAAACCCTAGAGCACATTTATAAGCACATTTTCCAAAAAGTGAGCATTCTTATATACAAAATTGTGCTCATGCTTCATTTTAAAGAACTTAATCAGCTAGCAAAATGTAATCTTCGCAAACAGAGGGCCTGAAATGCACAGTATGCAATAATAGAAAGATAACCAGCATTAATTTACAAGGACCAGACCTGCAAAAATTTCTTACACGATTCAATCCTTCATTTTTTAAAACACATTTCCAGAAGTGTTTCAGGTTTAACAGAAAGACACTTCCGGAAAGTTTAACAGAAAGACACTTCCAGAAAGTTAATAGAAAGACACTTCCGGAAAGTAAAACTAAACAATATTCCAAGAATTAAGGCACACCTCCACTGGGGAACAACATTATTTGTTCAATGTATCGGATTGATTTAGAGTAAATCATTTAACCTAACCATGGAAACCAACTGGCCTACATTGCATATATATCAAATTTCAGGTCTCGTTGGCTTCAACCATCCAATTATATGAACTGCTAGGAAATCACCAGGTATGTATAAGAACAATTTGAAAGACAACTTTAACTTTAGCTTAACACATCAAATTTGGCATAATAACTTCAAAGGATTGCATTTTGTCAAATTGCCGTGGCATCACAGAGTTGCACTTTACTAGAGTTTCATAGAAAAAATGACAGTGTTTAACAGTAGGAGGACTTTACCCAAATCAAAAATAAGACCAGGGTCCAATGCTCCAGTTGCATTCACAAAACCACTGCCCATGTCAAAGGGTGTAGCAGGAGACTGGTTCAAATCTGGGTTTGCATAAGCTCGTTGGGCCATGATCGGGCCCCCATTCTTGTCATATAAAGAAGCTGTGGTGGATAGTGCAGAACCAATGGCTGATGGACTAAAAGTAGGAAACTTCTGCTTAATCAAGGCTGCTAGCCCAGCAATATGAGGAGCAGCCATGCTTGTTCCCGACATAATTGCAAAATTCTCACCTACAGCCATGAACGAAAAACTTTTCCAATAAAAATGAAGTTACGACGGAAAATCATAAAAAATTTCGAAATCATCTCAAAAAAAAAAGAAAAAAAAGTTCCTGGGTATGAGTGCTTGAAAGGATGCAGCTTTCAAATTGAAAGGCTGATTTTCATTACCGGTGAGAAAAGCTGAAATTTTCCAGCTTGAAGTTTATTTTGTTGGCCAGAATTGCCCCGAACAAGCTTAGCTTTAAAGCTAAGTCCTCAAACTGAACGCGCAGCTCATGAGCTAAATAGAAAAGAACTTGGGTTTCAAAGTCGCAACCAAAGTAAAGATCAACTTACATATAATTTTTTTGGAAGTATAAACTGATATCTAGTAAATGGCAACTTTTTGGATCTTTCCCACAAAAAGGTTGAAAATCTGTTCTTTGCCAGGAATATATCTAATAAAACGGGATAAATTTTTGTTCAATGATACATATTTTTTAACTTTCACATAAGACAATTTTTTCCCTGCTTTTGTTTCAAGACAATACCTTCAAATTCAACTGAGTCGGTACCAAGGGAACTCCAAGCAGCCCATATTGAGTTTCCAGGAGCAACCAGGTTTGGTTTTAGTATGTCAGCATTATCGAGAGCACTGTCTTCTGGATCAGGACCCCTAGCAGAATAATACATCACCTTTGGGGCAGAATAGCTATAGTTTGCTTTTAATCCACCCGAAATGCTTGCAGATGCGCCAAATTTAACAATAATATTTGTATCTCCGTTTCTCACCAATGAAGAATTGTAGTACTGAAGCAAGATCTGCACAGAAATTAGGAGAAAATGAGTGCCCCATGTAAGGAAGAAGTTTATCCTTGTGTTCTTCGGCCTGAGCCCGGAGGCATCATGCCATTACGGGTGCTTTTGATATTCACTTTTAAATGGTGCTATTGCTTTTTCGATGTTTAACAAGTAGCTGCAAGGAAAATAATTTGCTTACAGAAATCTCTTATAATGCAGTGCTGACACATCACTATGAGTTACAGAGAAGGTGGGCCGTGGGCCACGACTTTATTTATGTTTCCAACGCAGTGTTGACTCGTCCCTTCGATATGAATGTTTTTGTTTATTCTTTTGTTTGAACAGCATTAACGTCTGGTTGTTCTACATTTTGACCCCACTTTCTTTTCCAGTAAATACAAATAATATTGGTACAGAAGTCTTCAAGTGTGTCCAATGCTACGCATTAAAAGATGATTTGGTATGGAAGACTCTTATGATAAAGAAGGTTCCTGAATGTAATCTTTCCTTAAACCAGTAAGAACTTACTCTGTATCAAAATAAGAGAGGCAATATCATTCCAATTTCAACAAGCAACACCAATAGCAAACAGTACCTTGGAATCATCTGAAGATGGAATTATAATTCCAGGCATCCTCATTGGAACCGGATTAAGCTGATATCCGATAACAAAAGGGTCCATGTAAAACACCACACCAGCTGCACTAAGATTTTTGGCAGTTTCCAAGGCTTGTTTGATGGTGGAAAGCCCAAGCACGAAGCGGATGGAATAGCTACAGATTAAGAGGTTTCCCCGCACAAGATCCTTATTCATATTACTTGCATCTTGGCATTCACCAACATACATATCATTTGCAGCTTGTGTGCCGTTCACCGCATGAACAGCAGAAATCAGAGTGTATGGTGCATCATTACCTGTTCCAGCTGGACAATCATGAAGTTTCATCATTAATTTTTCATTTAAAAGGAAAAATAGGCACAGCCTAGTATGATGCAGAATCAAACATTGCTAAAGAACTTAATGTAAACGTGTATAAAAATACACCTGGAACTATACATACCTACAGACACAAATATGCATACTTAAAGAAGAAAAAGCAGGGTCAAAAGGGTGCTTAAGCAGGTACATGTCGAATAAAGTAAGAGAGTTATGCTTCCATAGATTCCAAAGTCAAGTAGCAACAAGCGTATTGAATCTGCAATGGGTAACCTCCACCATCATCTACAGTTTTTTACATATAGCTATCACATTGTCTTAATTTTTCCTCCAGCTCATAAATACGTTTATCAAATAAATAAATTAGGTATATTAAAGTATCCTCTTCCTAAGTTTGTCAAAAATAACTTTTAGCACCATGAAGTACATATGATTCTCAGATTAGAGTACTGAGATATGTTTCTGTTAATGGAGAAAATTTGGAAAAGATATAACAGTGTCCAAGAGTCCCATTGCATGCTAATAAGTTCCGGCTGAGATTTAAGCATATAGAACAGTAAGTTCCCAGACACTTGCGAGGTTACGATTTACAAGAAAGATGCTTTAGAAGCTCACATAAGAACCGAACTAGATATCTCGAATTTGTTCCAATAAACAACAATATGAAGAACGTCAACTTACGTGCAAGTCCAACTCCTGCAATAGTTATGTTGTTTCCAAGAGCAATAGAATTACTATATACCCTATCATGAGTGGCTGCACCAACAGTGAAGATCCAAGGACTGAACGAAGACATGCTCTTGGGTGATGGCCCAGTATTGCCTGCTGCTTGGACAACAAAAATACCAGCTTTTACAGCTGATAATAGTGCCATGTCTATTGGATTGAAAAAGGTTGCTATTCCCGGAGGGCGTCTATTGGGTGTGATGGATAAACTTATAATGTCCACTCCGTCTTGAGCAGCCTGACATTTTAGCAATGGATAAATCAGATCAGCTTCTAATTTATAGGATAAAGCCCCAATACTCAAATCTTCATCACTGTTTTCAAAATCAGGACTTCAGGTGAATGTTCCTTGACACAAGGAGGGGAATGGGGTGTTGATGGATGAAAATGAATGGACACTTGAACGAAAACGTCGTGGCAACAATCTTTGTTATTATTATGGAAAAAAAGGAAAAGAAAATCCAAAAGCAAAAAGATATGACGGCAGCATCTGCATATATTGCTAAAATGCTGAAACACAATAAACACAAAAATAAATCTAAAAGGCACCATGCTGATATGAGACAAGAATAACTCGGGTCATTGATGCTCAAGTTGAGAGACTTTCTTCCCAACCAACCATCAACTATAGAACTTTCCACTCAAATCCACTATAGTGAAGCCCTAGATTTAGTTAATCAACTTGTCATCATGCTCGGCCAAATCCAAGTTATAATATATTTTGTGGCGCAGTCTGCATAACTATATACTCAGTGCAGCTGTTCTTACCCCTCAATTAATTTTTATCTTTTACTTTTGAGTCCAATGACCCCATGTGCTCATGAATATAGCTTTTAATGGATCTTGAACATGCCAGGTGGACAAACTAGGCAACGAGATATCATATCTGGCTTATCAATAATCAATTACTAATTTTACGATACATTGGTTTTTATCATTTTCCTTCTTAAATGGGCCTCTTGATAGACTTATTTATAGGAAAATATCTCCCAGAAGAAAACTTTGTTATGGTATGTATACCTGGTCTATGGCAGCCACAACATCTGCCGCAAAGCCTCCAAAGCTCTTGTAAAGTGCCTTGTAGACAGCGATGCTATAAAAACAAGCAAAATTCGTGATATAAAGAAGACATTAGAACTAACACAAGCATGAACTGCGTGCATAAATATTCCACTAAAAAATAACATTTTAGAGTAGTCTCATTCTTGTAGAGGGGCTAATTGAGTTGCACATGCTCTTGGTAATAGAGGCACGTTTGGTTTTACAGATTTTCAACTAAAACATACATTACATTTCTGTTCATTACTCTTCACCAATAGGCAATAGGTCCTTCTCTTTAGATTAACAACTAAAAATTAATCCTCTTTAGCATCATGACAACAAAAACAGTTTCATACAGACTATAACACCAAATATCTACACTGCAAACAGAGAAGTAATACAAAGTATTTCCATTTGAAAATATTTCTAATGCATTACAACCAGCACATCCATGGAGTAATATTCCAAGCCAACATATCACGAGCAATAGAGGAACTTAGAGAACATAGTTGTTTTATTAGCCAAAATGTCGGACACAAACTAACACCATAATATTTCTTGAAGTGCAGAAGTAAATCACAAAATAAAGACAACAGTTGGTGAATGAATACAAACTAGCTCTTAATAACATTAGCATGTCATCCACTCAACTTAACCTTCCCAGCTATAAGTGGTATCACCTACATGAATCATTTGCTTCCATACGACTTAATCAAACAAAGTGCCATGTCTTTCCTGACCAATAAGGGCATTTTAGGTTTTCCCTGTCCTATTTTGTCCTTTCACAACTTCAATTAGACCCACAGTAATATTTCGCAAATCAATTTACTTCATAACCTTTCTTTCCAAGTCAATAGCACAGCCTTCAATTCAAAATTTTTACATAGATACACTATGATAATTAATATCACTTCCATGTCTCGACTTCTATGCGCACACATTTTTGTTCATTACATCAATTCTTTTAATACAAACTAATACATCTTCTTAGGGACACAAGGGCAGATAGGCAGTATGTAGGATGACTCATCCGTCCTTTATGAAATATTTTTCTAATTGTCAACAAAGAAAAATGTCTAACTTGGAGCACTAATAATTGTGTTACTATATTATGTACACTGCTGCCATTGTAAACGAACATGGCAAGTTAAAATGAGATAGCGAAGGAGAAAAAGCAATCGTAAACAAACTAAAAAGTAAATATTGCCAGAAAATAGATGAAGACGAATAATACAAGGAGATAAGGATTAAACATGAATATCTGACTTCCTATAATGCTTAAAAGTTGTCTCCACTGAATATTGCAATTTCAGATAGCACTTCATAAATAGACGATTTGGCTGATACGGCAACTAATAAAAAGTTAAATAAAGCAGGTTTTGATAATTACTGAGAACGAGGAGCCATTCCGCTTGCATTCCCAAAGTGATGTCCAGCTACTACAACTGGGATTCCATGATTTCCAGATGCAATGGAAGCTGTGTGCCTGTGTTAATGAAAATTTTGAATCATCAAGTCACGAATATAGTAATATTCAAAATGGAAATAAAAGATTACTAATTTGGAGAAAATATAGAACATATGGAAATCATAAGGATAGTCCAAATTCGAAAGAATAAAATCACAATACATAAGAATGCTCATACAAAAAATTCGTGTATCTGTTCTACCTATTGAAGGTTTTACTTTGGAAACAATTGCTTCATACAATAGTATGAATGCCCTACAACAAGTTGGCAAGCACATTCAGAACTAACAAATCTGACTCAGAAACATCTAAACCACAATAGACAAAGAATCATATCAACCTACTAACATTTATCAGAAGTCAAAATTTAGTTGCTACTGCGAATAAACCTTTTTCTTTTTTTTCTTTTTTCTTGGTCAGCAATTAGATGATGATGCTATAACCAGATATTTTACAAGAGTATTGATGTAAAATTTGAAATAATGACAAAGAAAAAGCAACAGTCAAAAACTGGACAAGCTTCCATACTAAAACATCGACGGATTAAAAAAGTACTCACGTCCCATGACCATCGCCATCAAATGGAGAAGCATAATCCTGACTAGCATTAAATATTCCTCTGGTTATAGCTGATGCAGCAAAATGCCGTGCCCCAACAAGCTTTCTGTTGCAGGACCCAGATGGAAAATCCCTAGTAACTTCACATATGCCAGAAAAGTGTTGCGGGACCGGATAGGGACTCTCAGATAACTCATCTGAGAAACTTGGATGCGTCGGATCAATACCTGTATCAATAAAACCTATTACAACACCCTCTCCTGCTGAACCATATCCACCTTCTTGTGCCCATGCACCTTGAGGTAGACCCAGAAACTGCGGAGTGTGCGTGGTTGCAGTTCTGACTGAAAAATCTAATACCACATTTGCAACTTCTCTTCTCCTAGATAGCTTATCAGCCTTCAAACATAGCAAAAATTACAAAATTGATAATCATGATGAAGGAAGAAAAATGCAAATGAGATACTTTTGTTATTTTTCAGGTAAAACAATAACTAGGAAAAGGTAAGATATGTAAATTTTCAGGTGACCTCATTTCAATTTCATATCTTCGTTTTCTAGATAATTTCCACAAGACCGTGGACATATCGTCATTCTCCATCTTTCACTGATGATCTCACGAGAAAAATGTTCAAATTACCCCCAGAAAAGAAGGCAAAAATCCAGGATCCAATGACTCTTGGTTCGAGATTTTAATGAAATTCAAAACAAAATAAAAATTCTTGTAAAACAAAAGGTAGGCAATTGTTGTTCAACACAATTAAAATAATATACTGATAAGAAAAATCAACAAGGTTAACAGACATTCAATGATTTCTTAAATAAGATTGTTAAAACAAAACACAAAATACTTTCGAGAAGTATTTATTTCAGTTTAGAACTGCAAACACCGCTTAAAGCCAGCGAGTTTAAGATGACATATTGAAGAAGTTGAAAAGTGATATAAAGCGACAAACAATTTATCATTCTTCTTTTCAACCGAGCTCATTGTACTCGTAGTTAGATAAACAGCTAAGTACTATTAACCACACTCAAAGCACAAAGTCACGGACCCTAGGTTGAGACTGTCTACATTATCAACATGATACCCAATTATTACATGTTTACAAAACTATATTACTCCACAATGACGGTAATAGTTCTTATTGCAAAATCTAAACCTTTTCAAAAAGCATACCTGTTGGGGGTTTACAAGCACAGCAAATCCGTTGATTAAGTAGTGATAGCTATACAGCTTTTGATATTTCTCCCCTCTCAGAATGCTCCTCAACAATGAATCATGAACCCGGGAAATATAAGAGCTTGGGTTCCCACCTCTCCGCGTAACATTACTGCATTAAGTAATTGAAGATAAATTACAACCATTATTTGAGAAGCAAGCATAAATTAAAAGATATAGTACTATTAAGGTAAAGTAACTAACAGTAGGAAACCCTTGAAGCAATTTTCTAAAAACTAATAACAGATGAATCAATAAAAACAAAACTGGAAAAATGCCAACTACTTCAACAGTTCCATGTGCTTTAATTATTCGAAAATTTTAAAATGCAAAAATTCCAGAGACCCCAATAAAAGGAAACTCTTTCAACCATGACGAGGTTACAAAATCTTCTAATTGTAGCAAATCATCAAAAGAATGTCTAAAATTAGACAAATAAGAAACATGAAGGTGAATTGAACACTATTAAAAAGGCTTAGGAACTAATTAAAGGTTAGTAATAAGAATAAATTAAATAAAAAATGGATGAACGAATCAACTGCACCATCCATTACATGTCTATTAACTATTCTGAGTTCTTGAAATATTCCCAAAATGGGTAAATTCCAGACCCCACTAAAAGATAAGTAAAAATCACCAATTTAGAAAAATTACTAATAAAAAACAATTAATTCAGTGACTGTGACTCTACTTACCAATCTAATGAACTGAAAAAACAGAAACAATCCCAACTTTTACCACAAAAACCTGTTGTTCAATAGGAAGAGTAAAACAAAAACAAATTAAAACATTACCTTGGTGTTTCCAATCTATTTGCTGCACTAGAAGCATCTAGCTCAAAACTATTTTTTCCAAATTTACTTTGATCATTGTAGTGAGAAGAAGGGGTTTGTTTCAGAGTTACAATATATACACCACTAGCTTCATCACCACTGTACTCACACAAAGCACCCCAAAATAAAACTCCCAAACAAAACACTAAAATAAATTTCACCCAATAAATACTCCCCATTTCCAAAAATGGTTTAAAAAAATCAAAACAATGGCAAAACTGGAAACCCCACAACTCAGAACTACCTACTAAATTCTCCTCTTCTTCATTTTACAGAACCTATTAATGGGGGAAATTGAAGAATTTTGAGCATTGGAAGAGATAGAAAAAGGGGTTTGGGGAAAAGCAGTATTAATGGCTGGAGAATTGATAATCTGCAACTTTTTTTTCGGGTAATGTGCATATGAACGTTTTGTTTATATGTATATATATATATATAAAGAAGAATGAGAAAAAGGAAAATGGTACGAGGGCAAATGGATGTTTTTGTTTTTGTTTTTGGTTTTGGTTTTGGTTTTATTATATATATTTTTTTTCTTTTGGGTTTTTGAGTTTTGTGCTGGGTTTTGTTGTCCTCTTGCTCTAGTGCTTTCATTGTCATTTGAAATAATGAAATCAAATTCTTGTACTTGCTAAAAGGCTATTTGGAAGAAGACCAAGGGCAAAAACAAAATCACCATTGTTATGTGAGCCAGGTTTTGTAGAAATGTACTCATGTAAAAACAGTTAAATTTGGTTTATTTGTCTTAAAAAATTGGCGGTATGTTATGGTATAGTAATAAATCATGAATACAAATTGAATTGTCTAATAAAAGTTTTGTATGTTCAAGCTTATAAAAAAAAAATAATAATAAACGCGATGCATACATTCAATTTAAAATTGTAACTAATTTATGTCAAAATAATTAAAAAAAATTTACTTCTTCCGTCTCATTAATATAAGCATTTTTTTTTTAACAAGTGACATTTAATGATGATAAAAAAATTAAATTTATCTTTATTCTTCCAAAAATATCCGTCATTGCACCCTATTAGTATTTTTTGATATTATAAAAAG
>MKEJ01093811.1:0-18163 GCA_001753735.1 Embelia ribes
TGAAATGGAACAAAATAAGAATTTCGTTGAGTTGTTCTCTACTCAACAACCCGCTACATCAGATCCCGAGTATGGTGTAATTGGAATGAGTTATGTCGAAAAATTTATGTTAACGACCCTACATAATCTCTCATTTTGTTCCATTTAGCCAATCTCAATTTATTGAGATTTTAAGCCTTGGATGTTGATGATGATGACAATGACTCCTCTATAGTGCTCTTTGCGAAACACAGTACAAAGAAAGTAATGTACATGATACGTCACTTCGATATCTCATACCATATGTATAGATCACACATTACGAAAGCCATGTCCCTAATCTCTATCAATGACAGCAATGTCATACATGATCAGACATTAAACAACTATGAACTTATGATTCTCTAATAAAAATATATATCAAACCAACAATAGGAAGTCACACAAAAAGCTACCGTAAGTCACTTCCCTGATATTTTCCCAAGAAGTCCACATCATCATACTGATATGGTGAGCTTGACTAAACACGGTAGAAATAACAACTGGCTAGTCGAAAATATAACATGTGTTCGCATAAAATTATATTTTCACCTGAAAGGGGATTGAAGTGAGATAAGTTTCCCCGGAATCGCCGTGAGGCAACGGATCAAACTCTACAACTGAATGTTCAACCAATTTCAACTCTCTCGGCGTCGGTCTTATGCCAGGCACATCCTACCACTCAAATTTATCCAAAATCAAAAAATAAAAACAAACGGATCAAAATTTTCTATAAATTAAGGGTTTGTTTGGTTGAAGCTTTTAATTGTAAAGGCTAGCTTATTTTTACCTAAGATAAAAGCTAGGTACATACAACTTATTTAGACAAAAAAACAACTCACCTTAAAAGTTGGAGCTTATAAGCTCAACCAAACAAGCCCTAAAACATATAGGGCTGACCTATGATTTTGCTACAGAACTACAACACTCCCACAATTTTTTAGTACAAAATGTTTTATTTGTAATATAGTGTTTTAATTTTCAACGTAAAAATTTTTGTTATGTAGTTTCAGCCCGATAAATTTTAGAAAAATGATAGTCCCATCCGAAAAATTTACCCAAACACCCTAGCCGCTAATGTGTCAAAGGGAATATTTGGATGATTTTGGTTCTAGATATATTGCATTGATGACTGAAATTAAGATTTTCATAGCCACGTCAACAGGTAAGATGAATGGGGAAGAATTTTTGGATGTTAGTAGCATTGCTTTAAATTTTACACTTATATACCATGATTCGATAATGTGAGTTGTACCTGAGAGAGGAGAGTGGAGCCGAAGAAGCCGGCGATGAAGAAGAACAAGCAGAGGAGGAAGATGCTGCTCGGTAACCCTAGCTTCGATCTGAAGCTCGAATTTGATCCTCCCCCTAATATTCCCACTTTACCTTTACTTTTCATCTCTCTCTCTCTCTCTCTCTCTCTCTCTCTCTCTCTCTGATTATTTCAAGGAGAGAGAAAATTGGAGATCGCCACAGGTTCGTTGATTACCTGTGACTGCTTCATCTGGATCCATTGTTGTTCTCAATTGGATTACAATTAGGCATTTGATTTCTTATTTTCGAGCTAAAATGGTTAATTTTAATTGTAATGAACTGTTAATTGAACTGTTTTGAGAAATGCTGCATTGTTGATTTTGTTTCTGAAACTAATGATATTTTGATTGTCTTCTTTATCTGTTCTTTAGTACAATTTGTTCTCGATTTAGCTCTGTCTCTAATGATGTGATGCGAATGGGATTGATCAAGATAGTGTAATGTATTATCTGGTAGTTGGTTTGGCTATATAGGTTAGTTATTTTAGGGTTTTTAATTTTTATTTTAACTATTATCATTATCTCTTGTCATAGTTGGTCTATTTTAATACTAATGTTGGTGTTGTATTATTATTGAGAAGTAAATTAATTAGAATTGATTTTCACAACATCTTGAGTTGAGACTTTGATAAGGTTTTCTCAAACACCATGAGATTGTGAGTTGGTTTACTCCACCTTTCGAGTAGGTTAATATCGATTGTTCCATCATTATGGTTCAGGATTGATTTGGAAAGATAATAAATAAAATAATCTGAGTCTTTCCCTAGCAACTTAAACTTTTAGGTGATACGATACAAAATCGCTTGACAGATGTTTTATTTGGTGCAATGTCTCTCCCTAACAAGGATTCGGGGAAGTTTTTTGGGCTTGAATCGTTATGATTGATTTTGCAACTTTTGGGTGCAATGTCTAATGCTGATTGAAATGTTGGTTTGGTTGACACAGTCTGGGATCCGCATCCACATCATTCCTTGAGATTTTGGGTGCTTGTGAAGGTGTTATTAAGGTGGAGCGTCGCGGTAGTTGCATTTGCTTGGAACTACCGTTTTTGAAGCGAGAGGGGTGTGTCGAACAAATGGTATCTTATCCAAATGAGGTTTGTCGAGGAAATTAGGTCTCCTTTTGAAATGAAATGTAATGCAGTCACTTCAGCAAACGTCTGTATATACTGCCATTTCTCTATTATCTTAGGTTTTTAAGGAAAAATAGGAAGACAATGTGAGAAAGTATTAGTGATTTTTAACCTCATCTTTTGTAGGACAAGGCATCTGAACTATCTGTTGACATGCATGCACAAATATGAGTTGGTCATTCGTGGCTTTGTGCTGGGGTAGCACCCAGCTCCCATTGCTGGAAAGGATGGTAGAAGGGATTTAGGATGTGATGGAAACATAAGGCCACATGCATAATATGACTAATACCCCTCCGCCACGTTCTATGTTTGATCGCCCTTGGCTCTCATTAGCAACTAAGGCCACATAGACACAACTGCAGCCTATCACCCACAAATCGAAGGCTAGATCGATTGGCCACATGTCAGCTCTTTGATACATTGGTTACTTGATCTTCCTGAGCTGGCTCCCAGCATACATGATTCATCTTCTTTCAAAGGAAGCTGGAACCTAACAATTCGTGATTTTGCAACACCACAAACAAAAAGAAAGAACGGAAAAGAAAAGAATTGTTCGCAACTCTAATCTTTCCTTGCCTAGAATGAGATTGTCTGCTTGTATTTCCTGTTATTTGAGCTATATTAGGTCCATGTTTGTGGATTTCTGTCTTTTGGTTGCCTCTTTACTTTGTAGGTATTGTGCTGTAAACAATGTTGATGCTGTGTGCTCTTTTAGTTGGTTTCCTATTTTCACATGCACATAATTGTATTTTTATTGATGCAATTAAAGTTTATGTTATGTGCAAAATTGTGCCTATAGTCCTTTATCTCTTTGTCCTTTTTGTTATCTCTTTTCTCCATGGTTATGGAAATCTGATTTTGCAGGTAATTGTGGGGTTGAACTGTTGAAGTTCTTTAGGTCATTGGAATAGTTGGAAGGAGCTATAAAAAGAATAAGTTCCATATAATGGCTACCTCTGTAAAAGCTGTGGACCCTGCATTCCAGGGAGCTGGGCAGAGATTGTATCCTTACTTGAAAATTATGCATGTTAAATCAGTAATTTTTCCCTTTTTTGAAGAAAGGTCACTGTATTGTACTTCTATGACCAGTTATAATATGGAAATAAAATGCTTACTTTTTATTTTGAGAACCCATTATTGGTGCTGCTTTACCTTGTTCTGTTTGTGAATTTGTTTTGTTTAGTTGCACTCTTCCAAATAAAAAACTATAAATGAGGTGCAATTTTCACAAAAAAGAACACAGATTTTGTTAGTTTGAATGTATGCCAGTGCATGTACTTAACCAGTATTAGAGGAACTGAAATTTGGAGAATCGAAAATTTTTTGCCAGTTCCTTTGGCAAAATCTGATTATGGTAAATTCTATTCTGGCGATTCATACATTGTCTTGCAGGTGATTTCTAATCACTTATCCCTTTCATTTTTTTGTTGCAAATGCTTTACTATAAGATTTCTATTTGTTGACTCACAGACATTTACTTCTGACATGCTTATTGCTCAATTATATACGCCACATGTTGTTCATATCTGCAGACGTCTCCAGGAAAAGGAGGTGCTTATTTGTATGACGTACACTTTTGGCTTGGAAAAGACACAAGCCAGGCATGCTTTGTGCTTCCTTTTTCCTTTATTCTCTTCTAAGACTACTTCCTTATTGTTGTTTTACTCTTTTGATAGGATGAAGCTGGAACAGCCGCTATTAAAACAGTTGAACTTGATTCAGTTCTTGGCGGCCGAGCTGTACAACACAGAGAACTCCAAGGTCATGAGTCAGACAAATTTCTCTCTTATTTTAGGCCTTGCATTATCCCACTGGAGGGTGGTGTTGCATCAGGATTTAAGAAACCCGAGGAGGAGGAATTTGAAACGCGGTTATATATTTGCAAAGGAAAAAGAGTTGTCAGATTGAAGCAGGTGCGATATCTTGCATGATAGTGTATGATTCTCAAAGCTGTCATTTAGTTTTGAAACTAAAATATACTCCCTGAGACACATGGAGAATTATCTCAGGATATATTTCTAAGACAAGTCAGTAAAAAGCAACCCTTGCTTGTAAAATTACTAAAAGTTAGTTTCATTGGCTCTGAAATACTTATCCAATATCAATATCGACAAGTAAACAATGGTGTTGTATAAATTTTTTGTGTATGGTTCCAGAATATGAAAGATGAGAAAGGAAATAGAAATGAAATTATCATGAGAACACAACCAAAGGCACTAGTATCTAGCTCATTATACAATTCTTTCTAGGTGAAGCTGATGTAGATTATGTGATAACTTACTCTTATATGTTATTCAGGTCCCTTTCTCTCGTTCTTCGCTAAATCATGATGATGTGTTCATTTTGGACACAAAGAATAAAATTTTCCAATTCAATGGTGCAAACTCAAATATCCAAGAAAGGGCCAAGGCTTTGGAAGTAATTCAATTCTTAAAGGAAAAATATCATGAGGGAGTGTGTGATGTTGCAATAGTTGGTGAGCAACTTGCATTGATTTTGTTTTTTTTTCCTAAAGTAAAGAACTCGTATCTTCTATGTGCTTGAAAGAATATTTATTTAGCTATGAATGCTATTATCTGAGCCAGATGACGGAAAGCTGCAGACAGAGTCAGATTCTGGTGAATTTTGGGTTACCTTTGGCGGATTCGCTCCTATCGGCAAAAAGGTTCTTGATGAAGACGATGTTATTCCTGAGAGGACAACACCAAATCTTTATTGGTATTACTTATTTTTGCTTATGCTATTGAAGATCACGAAGCAATCTTTATTTTAGTGTGATTCTCTCTAGCAATAAAAAGGAAATGTTTCGGAAATGTCCTGAAATTAAGTTTTATAGAAAACTTTAGAACATATGAGAGAAGTGGGGTCAAATCCACATTACTGATCGGTTTGAAACCAGAAGTGTTAGATATAATTTAAAACTGATCTGACGGCAGAAAGTACTAAGTGTGGGGCTCTAACTAAGTGTTTATTGGAGCCCCCCTTGGTCCAGAGACCAAAATTATACAAAGATGGATGGTTATCTAATCAAAGCACTGATTATATATTATATGAACGTCGGTTTTCGTGTATTTTTTTCATATTCTGTTTAGCTTAATCAAATTATTATTATTCTTCAATTTTTGTTCTTATTTACTGGGAAGGGATTAAATGTAGTTGTTTTGCTGAGAATATTGAATTTCATTCCATTTTTGTTTCATTGTTGCACTTAATGGTGGGACTATATATGAAGAACCTTAAAGGCATTATGTATGAAAAGAGCAATGAGCGTGTCAAACAGGATACTCAGAAGATACTTAAATGACATGTGTTGTCTACGCTCAAACAGCTTTCTTAATTTACTAAAGAGGCTTTACAAGTATTGAAATAAAGTAATTACCTTGAAATCATGTAATTACCTCTTGTTTTTTTCAGTGGACTATGTTTTCCATTGTGTTCGTTCTGTTAAATAATTCCATTCTTTTTTAATATTTGTATTCCATTTTCATTAATCTCTAATCATATGCTATCTCATCCTTTGGCATCAGCCCTGCTATGGAAGCTTTTATCATTTGCTGTTTGATAGGTTTTGAACTGGTATGAAGTACTAGAAACCACTGTATGTGAAACGGAGTCTGTATGTGAAACTGTGGATTACTCGTCTCCATCGTAGAACTCTTTGTCTTAGGCTTGTCACTTTCTAACGGTTAACCTTAAAAGGATTGGCATCATTAGCTAATATGCTTTTCAAGAGGGCCTAAAGTTTTTTTCCACTTCCCCTGCATTTGCTCAGGACCTGCCTTGGTTGAACTAGGCATGCATATTTACACTAGTTCCTAAGTGTTGCTGGGTTTTGCAGCATTGACGATGGACAGCTTAATCTAGTTGATGGTGAACTTTCCAAAGCTGCTTTGGAAAATAATAAGTCCTATTTATTGGATTGTGGTGCTGAGATATATGTTTGGATTGGTCGTGTAACTCAACTGGAGGAAAGGAAAGCTGCCTGCCAAGCTGCTGAGGTGAAGAAACTTAGTCTTGTTATCTTAGATTGCATTTTGAAAATGCTTGTTCTCATCTCCTTTTGTCAATATTTAGGAATTTATCAGGAGCCAAAATAGACCCAAGGCTACACGTATCACTCGGATTATCCAAGGTTTTGAGACTAATTCTTTCAAATTGAAATTTGATTCTTGGCCATCGGGATCAGCACCTTTGACTTCTGAGGAGGGAAGAGGAAAAGTAGCAGGTTAGCTTAGTTCCCTTTTTGTTTTGCTCAAAGAATTTCCGAATATTTCTCTCAACATAGCATGCTATTGAGCATTAGTGCAATCCCTTCTCAACTTATTCACCAAGTACAACTTTGTTGACAACTCGTCACTATCAAAAGTGGTTTTTGATTGAGTTCGTTATTTCCTTTGGAGTTAATACTTAGCGTTCATCTTCCTTTGGACTCCATTTCTGGTTGATGGTGCAGTGTATTTAACATTATTCCAGATTTATACTATTGTTTCAACTTATACTAGCGTTTCAATTACTCCATTTTTTGAAAATCCATAACTGAAAGCTGTTGGTAGTACGAGTTCCAAAATTTGCTGTGTTTTTTAATTAAATTGAAAATGAGTCAAGTCTAAGGACAAAAGGAAGTTCAACTGTTTGGGGTCATTCTTGATGCCTCCTTTGTTTACTATGAAACTGTTTTACTGTTAGCTCTGTTGAAGCAACAAGGTCTTGGTGCAAAGGGAACAACTAAAGGTGCTCCTGTGAATGAAGAAATACCGCCTTTACTTGAAGGTGGTGGAAGAGTTGAGGTACGACCAAAAAGTTGTTTATATGGTGGTATTTAGAAGTTATTTAACTTATTTTTGCTGGTTTCGTTGATATGCTACGACAATTTATATTTACCATTTCCTAGGTGTGGCGCATTAATGGCAGTGCAAAGACTTGTGTGCCCAAGGAGGACATAGGCAAGTTTTACAGTGGAGATTGCTATATTGTCCTTTACACCTACCATTCTGGTGATAAGAAAGAAGACTACTATTTGTGCTGTTGGGTTGGGAATGAAAGCATTGAGGTGATTTATTTTATTTTCTTGTTAGTGAAATTTAAATAATGAAAGGAAGAGCTGCTTTAAAAACAGAGTCCACATGGAGGTTGTGAGTTCAAATCATAATAAACATGGTTTGGAACTTACATTACCCACCATGATGGAAGTGCGGAAGCATATTCTCCTTCGTAAAAATCATAAAAAACAGGGTTTGTTTCCCTTTTCAGGAGGATCAAAAGATGGCTGCTCGATTGGCTAACACTATGTCCAACTCGTTGAAGGGGAGACCTGTACAGGTATCTTAATATTTCCATTCCTTAAACTGGTCGTGAATTTCCTTGATTACGAACTAGAATATGCTTCATGTAGGGTTTTATATATCAAGGGAAAGAGCCTCCACAGTTTATTGCAATCTTTCAGCCTTTGGTGATTCTTAAGGTACTACTTCAAGATAAATATAACTTGTTAAACTGACATCATATTTAAGAGATGCTTGGATAAAATCTGGTTGTTAGAAATCTTGATGAACTAATTGAACTAATTGCTTTTTCTATCAGGGTGGGATGAGCTCTGGTTACAAAAATTTGGTTGCTGACAAAGGTTTAAATGATGAAACTTACACGGTTGATGGTGTTGCACTCATTCGCATTTCTGGAACTTCTCTGCACAATAATAAAGTGGTGCAAGTAGATGCTGTATGTGCCTACTGTTCTTTTAGTTTTAAGCTATTCCACTTTGATGCCAATAATAACATCTGTAAACATTATTACTTTTAACTTATGATTTGTTATTAATTGTGTTATACTCTGTCAAAAAATAATTGGTGCAATTCACTTTTTGAAATGTCCAAAAATAATTGGTGCATTTCCATTTTTGGAGGCCATTCATTGCCAAATTCAATGAATTATCATTATTAGCCCGACATAATAATTAGGCACAAGAATAAGACAAAATTTTATAAGGTTATGTTGGTATTTATATTTCATTTAAAGTTGGAAAGTTACTTTTTGACTTGTGTCTAAAATTTTGTGCCGGTCAAATTGCACCAATTATTTATGGAAAGAGAGAGTGTTTTGTTTAGCTTAAGCTGTGTGAGATTCTTCCGCAGTATTTTGAAGTTTTAAGTTCCCTATAACTTTTTCGATTTCATAATTTTACGGATTTGTGATACAAATATTGATATTCACCTCTTGTTTCGTCTGTAATGAAGTTCTTTTTTTAGTTTTTATTTTTATTTTATTCTATAACTTTTATGTTTTTTTTTTTGGAAAACTAGTTATCCTGAAGTCCTGATGTCTGTCTTTCACCATAGTACCATGGATAAATTTTTTATTTTTTCTTCTTTATGAAAGAATAAATCAGTGGGATCAAATTGAGAATGTTGGTCTTGACAAAGCTAGGTACCATATCAAGACCCTTCTGCCAGACTTACAGTAATAGTCTTGGGCATCATGCTGGCCCAAATGTCCATTCCAAATTTATTTTTCATTATTCAGATCGCAACATCACTAAATTCAAATCAATGCTTCCTTCTGCAATCCGGCTCCTCAAATGTCCATTCTAAATTTATTTTTCATTATTCAGATCGCAACATCACTAAATTCAAATGAATGCTTCCTTCTGCAATCCGGCTCCTCAATGTTCACATGGCATGGGAATCAAAGTACCTTTGAGCAGCAACAGTTAACTGCCAAAATTGCAGAATTTTTGAAGGTATTCCACTTTGTACCGAAGCTTGCTCCCATGATAAAGTTGTAAGTTTTGTGACTTCAGACGGTTAGAAATGATGAGGTAGAAGACAAGACACGATGTGGTTTAACATCAGTGGCCCTTGTTTGTACAGTATGGCCGAAAATATCTTTCAAGCCAACCCTATTTGGTTGGGAACAAAGTGGTAATTGAGTTGAATATGCATGTATGGGATAAAGCTTGCAATCCTGTTGATGTCATTTCAAATTTTCAATATGCTAACACTGTTTTCTTTTAAGTCTCTCCTGATTAGCATATTGTCTTACTCAAGTGAGCCTCTAAAAGGGGTCTTGACTTGTAAGGCATCTAGCACTTTTTGCCATGTTGATTATGATGTGGTCTTTCGCCAAGTTTTGAGGTTTGTCAATGGAAGCATTTCTACTGTGTGGAGGTGGTTATTCTCTAATTTTTTTTTTTTTCACTTTCTTTAAATATTCACAGCCAGGAGTAACTGTGAAACTTGCAAAAGAAGGGACTGAAAACTCAACATTCTGGTTTGCTCTTGGAGGGAAACAAAGCTATACCAACAAAAGAGTGACTTCGGAAATTCTCAGGGATCCACATTTATTCACTTTCTCAATCAACAAAGAAGGTATCAAATGAATTCTTGAATGCATTTGCTCCACTTCTTCTTACTTGATATGGTCACAATCTCTTGGATTAAGATACAAACTTCTCAAATTTCTTCACAAAACTGATTATGCCATCTGATTGTTTTTAAATGGTGATTCCTGCTGACATGTCAACCCCCAGTAAAGTTTGAGGTGAGTTCTTGAAGGTTGTGTTGGAATACTAAGTTCGCTTGTCAACCAGTTTTATTTTTAATTTATATGTTTCTTTTTGCAGGTAGAAGAAGTTTACAACTTTTCTCAAGATGATCTGTTGACTGAGGATATATTAATACTAGATACGCATGCTGAAGTGTTTGTTTGGGTTGGTCAATCTGTAGACTCCAAAGAGAAACAAAATGCTTTTGAATTTGGCCAGGTACTGCTTAAGCAGTTTAAGGCCTGTGATTTAGCTAATGTTATACATTCTATTGACTTTTGAAGATGATCCCAGAAATATATAGATTTCGCTGCCTCTCTGGAAGGGTTATCTCCATATGTGCCGCTATACAAAGTGACAGAAGGGAATGAACCATGCTTCTTCACCATATATTTCGGCTGGGATCCTGCTAAAGCCACTGTATGTGCTTCTATAACAGAAATATTTTCCAATCCATTTCGAACTACTTCGATGTTTTCCTCTGTTATATAAAACTGTTCCTTTTAGTCAAATTAATCTTGAGACTTCTGTTTGTGAAGGAAAGTGGAGACATGCCATTCCATAAATAGAAATAATTGAGGAATTAACAAAAAATGCTAACATGTAGTGTACATAAAACTAGTTACTGAGGAAAGCTTAGAAACTCTTGTTAGAGAACTAGTCAGATATGACTACCTGACATGTAAGTGTAAGGTTTGACTAAAGTATGACTATAACATAGCACCGAGAAATACTACCACTTTTTTGTATTACTCTTATTATTTTTTTAATGAATTTGTTCCCCGTTTTGTTAGGTGCATGCAAACTCATTCCAAAAGAAAGTTATGCAACTCTTTGGGGCTGGCCAAACTGAAGTAAGATTCATTACTTTAGTTAGAGATTTTGCTTTGATAATATGAAGTGAAGTTGCTTTGATAATATGAAGTGAAGTCGTCACTTATTAATACAACACTAATGTTAATCCAGAACCAGGATAAGTCTAACGGATCAAATCAGAGTGGACCAACGCAAAGAGCTTCAGCCTTGGCTGCACTGTCATCTGCATTTAATCCATCTTCTGGCACCAAAAGTCCTTCATCTTCGAGGCCGTCGAGCACAGGCCAAGGATCGCAAAGAGCTGCAGCAGTGGCTGCTTTGTCACAAGTTCTAACTGCTGAAAAGAAATCACCAGACAGATCTCCTCCTCGTTCCACCACTAATCCACCACTGGGAACTAGCCCTCCAGGTACTCAGCACCATAATAATCAGTCGTGATATTTTAGTTTGTTGCTGTATATCGTGTTGCGCTATTTTGTTTTGTTTCATATTAACCAGCATTGAACTTTAGGGTTCTTTAGGGAACTCGTGAGTTTGAAATACTTGGGGATTTTTATATTTGCGTGAATTTGTAGTTGTCTTATGATTGATATGATTGAAACCCGTATTTGCATTGCACTGGCCTTTGCCACATTAGATTTCAAATGACTAGTGTGTACCATGAATAGAAAATCCTCATGTTGTAAGCATCTCAAATTACTTCATGGTTGTTTTGTATCATGAAAATTCTGTCTCCCTATACGAGAACACAGCATTTATTTCATTTCAATCCCAAATTCCTATGGATTTGAAACCCATAATCAGAAATGAAACCTTGATGTACATGTGAAATCTGAATGCTGCCTCCAAAACCATTAGTTGAAGTACAATTAAACACAAGAGATTAGGTATAACTTTGATATCGGTATGGACTAAGTGATGAATGATGCACAAACCAGTACCGTTAACCTTGAATTTGCTTGTATATGTGAGAAATGACTACCATCGAGGGGTTTCTGTTAAAAGTGTTCAGTGGGTACAATGTGCTACTCTAAATTGTGTTCGAGTATTTGTGAATTAAACAAGGATTTCGAGTATTTGCGAATTAAACAAGGATAGAGGTGTCTGTTTTCCTTTTTAATCTGGATGATTTTTATCAACATATTTTAACTGCTGCTTACAGCTGGAACAATGAGTGAAAATGCACTACCAGACGTTGAGGATGCTGAGGAAGTTTCTGAAGAAAAGGACACGATAGCCGAGCCTGTTCCAGAGAGTAATGGTAATGACTCAAAGCCAAAGCTAAATATGGAGCAGGATGATAACGGTGGTGATACTAGTCAAAGTACTTATAGTTATGAACAACTGAAGGCTCATTCCGAAAACCCAGTTAGCGGAATCAATTTCAAGAGTAGAGAGGTTAGTTTATTATCTGATAAGCTTTTTTCTTTAGTTTCAAATATAAAGTTTGTATTAGGGGGCTTCATTTGTATGACAATATCTGTTATTATTTCAGGCTTATCTGTCTGATGAGGAATTTCAAACTGTTTTTAGAATGACTAAAGAAGCTTTTTACAAATTACCAAAATGGAAGCAAGACATGCAGAAGAAGAAGGCCGATCTTTTCTAGAAATACTGAGAAAATCTGTGCTATTCGCCACGATCTTAGTAATATCTTCTTAAGAGTGATTTCTACTTCACATATTTTACAGTATATATTTTGTTTGAGATTGTGGTTTTGTGGACAAGAGTCCGGTAGAATTCTTTGATGTGGTCGGATTGTTTTTCCCTTTTTTATGTTTTTCCCTTTTTTCTGTTTGTATTATGTGTATGGCTTTTGTTCTTTGTATCCTAAGCTAAGGGCTACTTTTGTCGTGTGTTATCAACTGTTCGAATGTGATATTTTTGTTTGGTAAAAGGCATCTCTGTTGTTCGAATGTGATATTTTTGTTGGTAAAAGACATTTCCGTTTTTCATTGTAAACACAAAATTAATGCTGATGTCATGGCAATATTTGTCTTTTGAAATGTTATTTATAAGATGACACTGTTTTAAGTATTTCATGGTCCCATCTTTTAGCAAGTAAAGTACTATTTTTTAATCCAGAAAATTAAAGCTATAATCACTGTTATTTAGTTTGTGCCCTTACCATAATTATGCAAAAACCAACCTATAATTAAAGAAAATGGTAGACCCATATGTAAAATATTAAAAAATTATGCAATAGTAATTGAGATTTAATTTTCTTTGTTTAGTTTAGTAATTTTAATTATTTAGTTACTTAATTAGTTATTTCATTTACTATGTTTTAAGGGTTTCCTAGTTGGTTTGGGTTCAAGGCTATTAAGTTATTTTGTTGAGTCTTATATGTAGGACTAATGTGGTTGATGAATAAAATTTGAGTGTTTGGAGAAAGAACTTTGAATCTTTTGTTTCTTTTTTTTATCGTTTGATTATTTGTTCTTGTATTTCGTCTGCGTCGTCTTACATCAATTTGGTATGAGATTACAAATTCGATCCAAATCTTGGTATCAATTTGGTATCAATTTGATGCCTTCATCTATTAATCACCATCGCCACCAGTGCCTTAAACCTTAGCAACTGTCTCTACCAATGCCCAAAAAACCTAGCCGCTGCTAATCCCAAAACCCTAAGCAATTTACAAAGAGGCTATAGACTTGATTTTACACAAACACACTCATTTAAAAATAATTTAATATAAAAAAGGAACAAATTTAAAAAAAAAACAAAACAAAACAAAAAAAAAAGCAATGCATTGTACTTGCTGGGCTTCCCATAAGATTTGAGTCCGATTCACACCTAAAAGGGAGTGTTTGGAGAATATAATTATCATCATCCAAGCCTTAATATTTCAATAAATTGAGGTAGGCTAAATGAAACTATAATAAAATATCACATTTGATCGTTAACACAAGTTTGTGGACGAAACCCATTTCTATCCATGACAACTTGCTCATCTATTTCTAAAATGCACATATCATTTTCTATGATTTTAATTCATGTAGTTAAAGGTTTATCTCTACCTGTCCTCGTTGTTCCTACATCAAGACTCTAACATTTTTTAACTGGTGTATTGATAGGTCTCTTTATATGTCAAACCACCTTAAACGACTATCTCCCTTCTTATTCCTAATTGGAGCCACTTCTAACATTTTTCGGATATCTTCATTTCTAATCCTCTCTTTTATAGTCTTCTCGCACATCAGTCTGAATAAACGCATCTCTGCTATACTCATCTTATATTCATCTTGTTTCCTAATAGCCTAACATTCAGTTCCATATAATAAAATTGGTCTTACCGCAGTCCTGTAAAACTTTTATTTCAGTTTTAAAGGCATATTGCAATCACATAAAATATCGGAAACACTTATCCACTACAACCTTCCTACTTGGGTTTTATCATTGATAGCTTTTTCTATCCCACAATTGCTTTGCAAAATAGATTCTAGATAACAGAAATGATTAGTATGTTGTACCACATCTCCACCTAATTTAACTACAATCGGGTCCACCATAAGATGTCCATTGAAATTGCATTTCATATATTCCATTTTTTTTTTTTTATCTATGTAGCCTATAATCACGTGACTCCAAAGTGCATCTCTATAGTTCTAGTTTTTCATTTATATCCTTTTTGGTCTTATCAACTAAAACTATATCATAAGCAAATAACATATACCACATCTCTTCGGGTTGGAAGTGTCTAGTCAACTCGGCTATTACTATTGCAACTAGGAAATGGCTTAATGCTGCTAAGTCTTGATTCAAACCTATTGTACTAGGGAAGCTAGACGACATGCCACCACACATTTTGATATTCGTAGTTGCACCCTAATACATGTCATTGATTAGATTTATATATTTAAGACGGATCGAGTTCTTTGTCAAAACCCACCAAAGTACGTCTCTATGAACCATATCATAAGTCTTTTCCAAATTAATAAAAAAAATATATGTAGATCTTTCTTCCTTGCTCTAAATCTGTCCATCAACTGTATGAGTAAATAAATTGCTTCTATAGTTGATATTCCCGGCATAAATACAAATTGATTTTCCGAAATCGTAACATTCCGCCTCAACCTATACTCAATTACTTTCTCCCTAAGTTTTATAGTATGACTCATACATTTAACCCCACAATAGTAAGAACAGTTCTATATATCACCCTTATTTTTATATAGAGGTACTAGAATACTCTTTTTCCATTTATCCGGCATCTTTCCGTTGCACCAAACTTTATTGAAAGGTTTGCTAGCCATATCCCTACATCACCCAATATTTTCTAAGCCTCAATAGGGATGCCATTTGCTTCGACCGCTCTATTCATCTTTATTTTTTTAAAGCCTTTCTAACTTGACACTCCCTAATCTTTTGCATAAAGTTACATTTAACATCCTTAAAGGAGTCGTGATATCATATAAATTGTCTGATCACCATTAAAAAAGTTTATCAAAGTAATATTTCCACTGTTGTTTTATCTCTTCATCTTTTACCAACACATTGTCATTAATACTCTTTATGCACTTCATACCATTCAAATATTTGTTCTTCTTATCCTTCAGTATCGCGATTCTAAATAATTATGTTTCTCCCTATTTTGAATTCAATCTTCTATATACCTTATCATGAACTTTAGACTTTGCATTGTGGATGACCTTTTTAACTTCCCCTTTTATTATTTTTTTATATCTCTCATTAATTTGATCATCTTGGCACTTTTTTAGCTCTCTACAACTCTGTTATTTTTCTTTAATCGTTACTTTCACCTCTTCAGTTAATCACCAAGATTCATTTCTCAGGGGCAGTCTTCCCTTAGATTCACCAAGGGTTCCCTTAGGTAGTCTTTTTATACATTGTGATATATTAGCCCACATTGCATTTATATCCATTTGTTCTCCCAATCGGCCTCTTTAATTACCTTATCCTTAAAGGCAATCATTTCCATATTGTTCAACTTCCACCACTTAATTCTCGATTCTTAAACTCAGTCCTTGTTCTTTTGTTAGTTTTTATACAAACATCAAAAACTAAAAGTCTATGTTGTGTAGCGATACTCTCTTGGAATAATTTTGAAATCCTTTCATAGCCTTTTATCCACTTTCTTAGTAATGAAAAAACAAATATGACTAGCAATTGCCCCAATTCTCTATGTCACCAAATGTGATTCCTTTTTCCTAAAATAAGTATTTACTAGCATCAAGTTATAAGCTGTAGCAACTTCTAAAGTGAAATCTTTAGCACTATTTCTATCTCCAAAACCATTTCTTCCACGTATACTTTCAAAACTATCTCGACTTTCACCCACATGCTTGTTAAGATCTTATCCAAGGAAAAATTTATGTTCATTAAGTATTCCTCGTACTTCCTCATCCAAATCCTCTTAAAATCTCTTCTTAGTATTCTCATCCAGACCTATTTGAGAGGCATAAATACTTAGCACATTTATTATATCCTTACATAATACAAGCTGAATAAGTAAAATCCGATTATCCTTTCTCTTCACCTCGATTACATCTTTCTATAAGTTCTTAGAAATAAATATTCCTATCCCATTTTTGTTCTTTTCCTTAGCCATGTACCATAGTTTATAACCCCATGGTGCTATCTTTCTAGATTTCTTACCAACCCATTTATAGACACAAAATACTTATTCTTCTTTTATTTATCACTTCTCCAATATCAGCTACGTTCCAAGATGCCAAATGGACCCTTCATGGACTAACTTATTTACCAGCACCCATATATTTCAAATGCGAGGACCCTTACCTATTTTTCTTTACATCCGGGCGCTAATGTGACATGTCATTTCTAGGGAACGTTCTAGCTTGTACCCTTGTCAATTTATCACTATACCCAGGATCTAATGAAGAGCATTGCGAAGGGAACATCCCAACTCTAACCAATTTATCATCACACACTACAAGAAAACTGGTGTATAGCGACGGAAAAAATGTTCCTTATAAATAACGAATAAATTTGCGATGGAAACTAATTTTATAATGTTTGCGATCAATTTTCCTATGAAATTTTGAAACCACAATATATCCACTACAAAATCCATTCCTAAAATACCTGGGAATTTTTTCTCCAAAATTTACAATCCGTCGCAAAAGTCGTCACAGTAATTGCCACAAATTATTTATTTATTTATTTAATATATTTTCATTGTAAAATCCGTTACAAAATGACATTGCAAATTTTGTTGCAAAATATATTATTAATTATAATTAAAATGCTTTCATCGCAAAATCCGTTGCAAATTTTCGAATCCATTGTAGAATTTGTTGGAATTGGGCATCACAGAATCCGTCACAATATTTCATTTATTGTTAAATACAATTTAAAAATTCTTGTCTTACAATCCTTTGCAAATTTCCAGATCCGTCGTAGAAGACGTTGGAACTGGGCATCGCAGAATCTGTTGTGATATTTCATTTATTATTAAATACAATTAAGAACATTCTATCACAAAATCCATAAAAAAAATATACAAATATCTGTTTTAAAATCCCTTACAAAATTATCAAACTTCGCTATAACACCCGCTTTCCTTCTCAATATATGCATAACAAAATCCGGTCAACACCCAAATATGTGCATTTTTCAATCTTCTTATATGCATATCGACTATCGACAATTTACAATACTGATGTTGTTGTCAATACGCGATGATACAACTTAAATTGATATTTTGGTTATTGAGTTGTGTGATATATATTTGCACGCATCTGAGCTATAGGAGTCATTGTTGTAAGTTAATTTATTTATTTATATGAATATGTGTGTATATATATATATATATATATACAGAGAAATAATTTTAGAAACTAGATATTTTAAATATAAATATTTTTAAATTTTGTAATTTTTTTAATTAAATTACATACTTGTATTTGAACTGTGTATAATTACCATAAAATATATGGGTTAAAATGAATTATGACAGATCATGGATGTACCGAATAGTATTAAATAAATCACTTAATTCTTCATTTCAAAACAGTACATCTGAATTTTTAATTTTACAAGTAGTCAGTCTCAATATATGGATGGAAATTAGTTTAGGTGTTCACATAATAAGTGCATGAATAAGAATTTTTTTTTTTATTGTTGAGGATGTAGAGTACCATCTTGTTAGAAAATGTTTTGTTGAGAATTATTCTGTTTGGAATCATCACAAAGAAGAAGATTTATCAAACCCTACCCATTCACATCAACCATATTTGAAACATCTGATTATGTTCCAGAACCGACTTTTGTAAGCAATGAAACATAGCTAATCCATTTAGGACAATGGTGATGGATGAAGCTGGACCTAACTTTAATCCAGGGGTTGAGAAAGAA
>MKEJ01093821.1:0-16317 GCA_001753735.1 Embelia ribes
ATTCGGATTTCCGAAATCCGAACCGAAATACCGAAGCAAATTTTCTTAAAAAATGGTTTGGTTCGGGATCAGGATTTAAGTTTATAAATTTTTTTTTACCCAAAATTTTAGGTTCGGTTTTTGGTTCAAAAAACTTTCGGGCATTGATTTTTGATTTGAAAAATTCCCAAACGGAACCAATGCAGACCGCTATTTACGATATCTAAACAATATTAATAATTTAATTTTTTTACACCGACAGTAGACTTTATTTTGAACAAGTTAGACTTGTATAGATGATCCATATGTTCATGCTGTACTTATGTTCTGCATCTAATCTCGCTGGTGTTAAAAAACTCTACTGCGCCGGTGGAGGAAACCTCAAATCTATTTTTTAAACGGTCCTTGCGCTTCCAAAATTAGTGCTGAGTTGGAAAATGGATTTTGACAACTAGATCTCAAATCTCTTGTTTTTTCCATATTTTATTTGTTTAGGTACACTGAATGAACTAACTTATACTATAAGCTCTTTAATTGTGCTGTTGATCTGGTTTTGGCTAGATTCCTTTCATATTAAGTTTCCCAAATTGTGAAATTATTTTTTTAATGAAGTATTTATTTTAGTCAATATTTGTCTTATGGTTAAGATCTTATTTCATCAACTTGGATACTCTTTTTCTTGCCCATGTGTTTAGGTGCCTAATTTCTTGTTGAGTTTGCACTTTGAGGTCCCAAGTTGCCGCCTACTCTTGTATGACCTTTTGTAGCGGACTAACCCATTAAAACATATATAAGGCCGCGTTGGTTGTGGTTTTGAAAACACAAACACTGCAAAAAAACGTTTAACATTTTCAGTAGATCAGTTCCCAACATAGTTTTAGGCAAATTTCCGGAAAACGGTGGTGTTTTAACGACTTGTAAGTCCCAAAGCAATTTTCATACTAATCACTATCAAATCAGCCTTAATTTTTCATATTAGTTATCCAGTTTTGCCTCAAATTAATGTAATGAAAACTTGTATCTGTGTAACATTTTATCTTTTTTTGTTTTTCAGATTTGCAGATAGTCAAGATTCCCAAAAATGATGAAGCACAAAGAATCAAAACCTACTTATCACCCCGATAAGAGTTCCAAGGCAGTCTCCAAGGCAATCTCCACGGCGATTACGCTCATCGTACTCTGTGGCTTCTCATTCTATCTCGGTGGAATTTTTTGTTCACAGAAGGATAACTATTCTGCTAAAGCTGTTACTAAAACAGATGAACCTACCCAGGAAGTGAATTCTAGCTCAGGCCCTCTACAAATCAAGTCCATTTCGTTCCCCGAATGTGACAAGGACTCACAAGATTACACTCCTTGCACGGATCCAAAGGTAATTTTCTTATTAAGAGGGACACTAACGTCATTTTTTAACATCAGGCTTGCCATGGGCTTTGTCCCTGTTAGATCAAAACTTAATTAATTGCGGTATGTGATCCGTTGGTTGAAAGATCCAATTTCATACTTCATGTTTAGCATGCCCTCGATCCACGTTTCATATCACTAATGTTGAAGCGCCTAACTTTTAGCATATACGAGTTTAGTGCTACTTCAATATCTTGAGCTTCACTTCAGGCAATAGGCTTAAGATGAAGGTTTTGTGAAATATGCAGATCGAGTTGGTGCATTGTTGATTCATCATGTCATATGTTGGGTATTTGTACTATATGTCTACAATCATCACTAGTTATATATCACTCGATTCTGTCTATATGTATAATTGCCGAGATATTATGCATCCGAACTACTCCAAAATACTCAATATTCATGCTAAAATCCTTTATTTCACCTTCTAAAAGGCAAACGTGAGCTTAAAGTGTTTTGGTTCTTATAGAGGTGGAAGAAGTATGGACAACATAGACTTACATTTTTGGAACGCCATTGTCCCCCGATATTTGAAAGGAAAGGATGCTTGGTACCCCCACCCGATGGGTACAAGCCACCCATCAAATGGCCCAAGAGCAAGGATGAGTGTTGGTACAGGTAATATATGCTTTAGATGTATAATACATAAGTTATTTTTCTTTTTTCCCCTTTGGGCATGGTGGTTTATTGTTATAAGAATTCTAGTTAAGTATCATTGGATCTGGTTTTAGGAACGTGCCTTACGATTGGATCAACACGCAAAAGTCCAATCAGAATTGGCTAAGGAAAGAAGGGGAGAAGTTCCGCTTTCCTGGTGGAGGTACCATGTTCCCCAAAGGTGTTAGCGCATATGTCGATCTGATGCAGGATCTGATCCCAGAAATGCAAGATGGGACCATTCGAACTGCCATCGACACTGGGTGCGGGGTGAGTTATCACGTTAAAATGATGCAGTTTTGTTGCAAAAAAAATAAATGTTTCGAAAGCACCTTTTTTTGTGTATTTCACGCAGCAATTATAATTTTTTTATATATTTTCATCTATAGGTTGCTAGCTGGGGAGGTGATTTACTGGATCGCGGAATTCTAACTGTCTCTCTTGCCCCGAGAGACAATCACGAGGCGCAGGTCCAGTTCGCTCTAGAACGTGGAATTCCTGCTATTCTTGGAATCATTTCGACTCAGCGACTTCCTTTCCCTTCAAACTCGTTCGACATGGCTCATTGTTCGAGATGTCTCATCCCTTGGACTGAATTTGGTAATCATACGGATCCTCAACCCATTATTTCTTTTCTAAGTTTTATTCAAATTTGTCAAAAACATGATGATTAAATGTTTGGTAACTCTGTTGAAAGGGAGACATTTGCAGCCTAACAATTTCTAATAAAAAGCTAATTCTTAGTTCTATAATCAATTTCTGTATTCGGCTTAACCAACGAAATCTTCAAAAACACGATTACAAAAGGGGTAATGATGCTACAAGGATAACATTTTTTTGACTATTTTCTTAAATTCTTTCTACTGCTACAAGGGGTTATTAACAAGTATTTTACGCGGAGAAACTTCTTTTTCTTTTTTCCAGGTGGCATTTACCTTCTAGAAATACAACGTATACTCCGCCCCGGAGGCTTCTGGGTCCTCTCTGGTCCCCCCGTGAACTACGAGAACCGGTGGAGGGGCTGGAACACCACCATCGAGGACCAAAAATCCGATTACGAAAAATTACAAGACCTCCTAACCGCCATGTGCTTCAAACTATACAAGCAAAAGGACGATATTGCCGTATGGCAAAAGTCTAAGGACAACAGTTGCTACGCTAACATTGCTAATAATGCCGACGCATACCCACCTAAGTGTGACGATGGCACAGAACCCGATGCTGCATGGTACACTCCCCTAAGGCCATGTGTCGTTGCGCCAGACCCCAAAGCTAAAATGCTAGCCCTGAAATCGGTGCCAAAGTGGCCCGAGAGGCTGCATATGGCTCCTGAAAGAGTTTCCGATGGTGCTGGTGGGAGCTCTGGGGCTTTCAAGCATGATGATAGTAAGTGGAAGGTTCGGATGAAGCATTATAAGAAGCTGTTACCGGTGATTGGAACTGATAAAATTAGAAATGTGATGGATATGAATACTTTATACGGAGGGTTTGCTGCAGCTGTGATTGAGGATCCGCTCTGGGTGATGAATGTTGTGTCGTCTTTTGCTGCTAATACGCTTCCAGTTGTGTACGATAGGGGGCTCATCGGAACCTACCATGACTGGTGAGTTTCGTAATGCAGTATTATTTTTATTTGCATTTCTCTGTTTTTGAATTATTGTCTACCTTACGAGTTTTTGGCCAATGAGGAGTTAGGGATCAAACTACTACGAATCATGTTTGTGATTTATTAACAATAAGTTTTTCATGAACATTTTAAAGATTTTTTGGATTGCATATAACGTTATGAAGCAGAATATAAAGTGAAAACTAGAAAATAGTGTGTTTATGATCCATCTAATTTAAGATTTTAACATATCCAATATTGAAAGTTTACATTTTCTAGATATTGCGTTATTAGTCAAGCGTAGAAATATAGGGGTTTCTGAGATTGCTCGTGATTATGGACATCGTTTTGATATTGCTGTGTTAATATCTCTGATAAAACGGTTGGTGCTTTTGTTTTGTAGGTGTGAGGCTTTCTCAACTTACCCTCGAACCTACGACCTTCTTTACCTGGATGGCCTCTTTACTGCTGAAAGCCAAAGGTAAGAATAATAGATACAGAGCCGTTCTCCATATAGTCAATTTTGGTGAGTGTAACGATACATTGCCGATGTGTTTGGAAATAACAGAAAAAGGACTGTCATCATGAAAAAGATACGTATATCATTATTCTTTTCTCGGACAAAATCCTAGCTCCAAACGTATAGGGTTCATGTATGACATAAATTGTTTATGAGCAATTTGAACTTCTGCTTTATGAAATGCGAAACGGTGTAAGGAGAGGCCAACATGAACTTTTGTGGTGTTGAATCAAATCCAAAATCAAGCTTTGAGGACACCATGGCAACATTTTTGGGATTTCTGTTTCTTTTTCTTTTTTCATCATTTGCATAGAGCAGTAACAATTTTGGTTCTGACATGAGATGATTTTGATGCAGATGCGATATGAAGTACGTTCTTTTGGAAATGGATAGGATTCTTCGTCCAAACGGGTACGCTATAATACGCGAAGCAAGCTATTTCGTCGACGCGGTTGCTACTATTGCCAAGGGATTGAGATGGGGTTGCCGTAAAGAAGACACTGAATACGGCATTGAGAAAGAGAAAATCTTGATCTGCCAGAAGAAACTCTGGTATTCCTCTCAACAAAGTTCATGATGATATAAACGACATTGCAAATACATATCGTGGTGATAAATATCGGCCCAGGATTGGTTATTTATTAATAACACGGGGTATACGGAAAGAGGAGTGAGTCTCCTATTATAGAGAAATTAGTTCAATATTGATTTATCAAATTTTGATTTTTATTAGTTGCGCAATAATCTATTGGCTATTCTTTCCTAGAGTACTATCTTTGTAAGTCGAAGTACTCATGTATCCTCTTACTCTTTTGCTTTTGCCTTGTTTCTTGGCTTTATGCTTTTAAACTTAAATGTGCAATATGTAATTCTCGAAATTTCACATTTTAATACTTCCGATTATTATGTATCTAATATATTGAACTGTTTGCCACCATTGTACAATGTGCAATATTTTTGTTTCTATTACGTTTCCCGCTTCTATTTGTCACATCCCGACTTCACCTCGTGGTGGGGTTCGGAACATACTATTTGTAAACCTACTTGTTCTCATTAAAAAGGTTTGCAACTAGAAGTTAGTAACAAGTTCCTTTGACCAAGTAATATACTCTATTTTCCCACCGCACCGCTGATGAAGGATTGAATTGTTATGGTCATAGTTACCAAATCCGGAAATGGAAGTGGAAATGGTCAGAAAAAACGGAAGTGGTAAACGCGTAACAAATATACAAGGGTAATGAGAATCGAGGAATTGATACCAAACCGAGAAAGAACTGAATGTAAAACTAGAAAATTTCGTTTTTAACCCCTCTGTGGAATGTGCAAGAAACTTGTTACAAATATATGTTGGATTCTTCTGTAGAATCAAGAGTGTATTTCATTGGAATTAAAAACAATTGGGTATAAAGTTGAAGTTAATAAGATTCTTTGTGGAATTGCACAACGCATGAAAACTATTTTGTATTCAATGAATAGATACCTCAGAATATTTCCACAACTGAACAACATAACATTATACAGAGAACAAAATAGACTGTAACTAACAATCAAGAAATCATTTTTCAAATAATAGAATACTGGAAACACTTGCACTAATTAATACACAATATCAAGTTAGAAGAACTTTGAACTGGATATACATACCAAAGTAGACTTGGTATTACACACACATTTGAGTAATTTTAAAATACAAAGAGACCAACGAGTCCCAATCCCCCGAACAAACAGAAAGCTTCTTATTTGTATTCAATTATACATCTCTTTCAAGCTTTTTATTATTATTATTATTTATTTGCCAAGTTTCGGACCCACGAGTCCCAATCCCCTTGAACTGTAACTTTGTACTCAATCATCCATCTCTATCATCAAGTTCACGCCCCTTGAAATCATTTTACATGCGTAACAAAATTGTTTATTTCAATTGAAGAAGAAGCAACCAAGAATTGAAATAGTTAGCTTATCATCCAAATATATAATTGTCAATCTCTAAGCCATTCACCAAATCAATCAATTTCCATTCTTTTGAAGTTTTGGGGAGTATTTTTATTAATTTCTAATTGGTATTCTATATTAATTTTGTTTTTCTCTTGAATTTTCTTTTAAATAAATAGCCTAATATTTGTCAAAACATTTCATATACATATTATGAGTACGAAATTTGTATTGATTTCCTTTTAAGTAGCAATCGTTTTTCAACTTACCAGTTTTTTGCTTTCATTTACAATTACCGTTCATGTGCTCAATAGATATCACGTCTGCTTTACTTGAAAACAAATTGACCGTAAGAAGCAATATTTTTGAGACGGGGGAAAATATTGATGCTTAGAAACGCTGTTTTGTTTAATGGGCACAAGAAAGACCAGCTCAGGAGCCATTCACTGCCCAAGCCCTCAATTACCATTGCCTTTGGTTTTGGATCTTCCAAATCCATGCATACCCAGAGAAGACTCAAGACAACAAAATGTTGTGCCACATATGTATCTACCTTTGAGTAGCAGAACACATACCAGCATAATGTTTCACAACAAAATACTTTCACCCTTGCACATTCATCATATGATATTGTTCTATTATATGCATTTCACAAAATATCGGCATGTGAAATACTTTCAAGACTACACAAATCTTCCCAGTTCCAACTGCAAGTGTAAAAATGCAACTACTCAGATAACTTTTCAGGTGGTGTTGATGCCAATTGTGCTTGCTTACAACATCAACTGAACACGGGAAAACAAGAAAAGAAAAAAAATATGAATACAAGAGAACCAGAAGCAAAACCATGCAATTATACACAACCCCTCGAGATAAAGTTGAACATCTTTGTAATCTCTTGCTGAAATGCCATCTAAATTAATATCATCACAATATACATTAGCATATAATCTGAATTTCCTTGCTTTTGCCAACATATTCAACAACTTTACTGCTAGTGACACACTTCAACATATCAGAACCTAACAGCAACATGTTTTACACATGCTAAACAAAATTGAAAAAATAAACTCTACTAATAATGGACTTTTCTCATGCAGATATGAACTGTACAAATAATGAGCCTTGATTCTAACCAAAAATGTCATTCATATGAACTTTTTGAACTTAAAAATCCAACTACAAATGATGGTACCAGAGTCATGAAAATAAAATCCAATTTTGGGGGAAAAGATGAATTAATGGGTTTAAAGTAAAAAAATTAACCTAAGAAACATTGTAAACAGGAGTAAGATAAAATTCCAAAAAAAGGCTACTAGTCACCATTAGACCTTGAACCGGCAAAAGAGCCTTGGATTGGAAACTGAAAATAAGAATTTCCTATCATTATACAAAGAACAATTTATACTTATTTTTACTTTTCCAAAAAGATGTCCAAATCAATTGCTACTGTACACATACCCCTTCTACATGAAATAGCTGAGAGATTTCTTTTTCCTTGATCCGCCTTCCCCGTATAAATCATTCCACTGAAGGAGTTCGGTCATGTTCGTAGACTCTGATGACACGCTCGCACACACCTGCACTCCAAACCATAATAACAATTATAGCAACAATATCTAAGATTACAGTATATAGAGTAGCCTATATTTACTAGAGGCATTAAAATCGTGATATATACCCAAGGATTTGTTTAGTTAACTTCATAATGTCATTTTGGTCACTTGATCTCGTCGTATCATTCAAAGCAGATACTAAGTTGCGGGAAACAGTCTAAAATTTGGCATACAAAGTTAATCGTTTCTTTTTTTTCACCTCATCAGAGTTATTCTCCAACATCTACAGAACTAACATGCAAAGTTGAAAATGACCTTTTCTGTTGCTTTGTAGTTACAAAAGTTGAAATTAACTTAATGTTATGTACTTGGATAATGAAAATTAGCGATTTCATGTACCAAATTAATATATATTGCCATTACAACATGAAAAGTAAAATTCAAAATTTTCATCTCAGAAGATAGTAACACCTGTTCGTGCGCATTTCTAAAATCCACCATGCTTAGAGGGCGTATGTCTGCACAGCTATGCAATTCAGGTAATGACTTGCTCTCTGCCAATGCCACAGCTTTTTCCTAAAATACAGCAGTTTGAGAGAGATGAAAAAGGAGAAAAAGACAGTGGTTAAGGACCATAATTGACGGGCTCTGCATATTTGAATGATTGTTATTTATTGCATAAAACATTTTACAGGTAAATAAAAAATTTTGATCACACGACCAGCAAGATGTTTATGAATAACTTTAATTTGGTTGATTATGACGTAGCATGGGAAACAATTCGTGCAGTGCGTGGCATGAGACAATCAACAGATTATTTAGGCAAATTGCAAAGCCTTCAAGTTTGGTACTTTGGGAACTATAAAAAGCCATTCAAGATAGATTTGGCCCCGTTACAGTTCAGCAGACACATTCTCCTCAGATACTTCAAGTTACGCATTGACAAATTCACATGACCTGTTTTAGAGACCATTACATTTGCTGTGAATGCTTTTGAGAGAACACTTAAAATTTACAAAAGGACTAAAAAATTTTGAAAAGAGAAGGCAAAGAAGTTAACCACCTTGAGTCAAACAAATCTAAGAAGGATTATACGCTAACATGAACAGGACCAAAAGCAGAAAAAATCTCATTATACAGCAAGAAACACATATATCCTTTCGCTGATATCCAAATAGCAAAAACTAAACACCTCTTTAGAGTATGTGACAAGTTGATAAGCTAACAAATGACAGAATATTGGGCATGCTTTGAAAACTTACAAAATTGATAGAAAGTAACAGAACTGTTCAAAGACATACGATCATCAATAGTCATTTAAGCCAACCTTTTCAAATAGTTATGATAAACTAACCTTCTTCTCCTTCTCCAAAATTTCTCGTATGGGACAATGGGCAGCTGTCACACACAGATTCTGCAACAAAAAAAGAGTTTAAAAGGAGTATATTAGTTAAAGAAGAAAAAGGCAGAAGAAATATTTACTTAAAGTTATATGAGCAACCTTTAAATCGCTTCCTGAATAACCATCAGTCATATTAGCAACTGCTTCAAGATCAACATCAGGTGCCAACTCTTCCTTGGCCAATATAACCCTTAAAATCTTTTCCCTGTTCGGGGCGTCGGGCAAGTTTACCATCAACCTGCATCAAATAACTAATAATCTGAATGCCAATTAAAGAAACTTCTAACAACACAGTAAAAAAATAAGAAAACAAAAAGGTTAACCTCCGGGGCAGCCTCCTGATAACAGCCTCATCAAGGTCGAAAGGCCTATTAGTGGCAGCAAGTACCAGTACACGTTCCTTGTCCTTGGTACGCAAACCATCCCAGTTCACCATAAACTCGTTCTTCATTTTGCGCATTGCTTCGTGTTCTCCAGGATTTTCGCGCCTTCCCAACATGCTATCAACCTAAAACAACATATGCAGGAAGCAAAAACCATAAACAAAAAGTAACCCAAAACTCAACAAAAAGAGGACCTAAATCTTGGAAAAAGAGTACACAAATATATTGCAAGAAATAAAACTGCAAGCAGAAGCTACATACGAGCATAGAAGAATACAAGCTGCACCATCATCTAGAAGTGGGGGAAAATCATAATAATAATACCAAATCAATAGCTTAAGCGAGAAAGATGATGAGAGAATTATCACCGAGTAACAAACTGATTGGATAAATCAACCAACCTCATCAACAAAAACAACACTTGGAGCAATTTTACTAGCCAGAGTGAACACTGCTTTGACGTACTTCTCTCCTTCTCCAAACCACTGTGACCATTTAAGGATGTTAAATATTGCACCAATGAAAGCATGCAAGATAACATAACAAAGTTGTTCGTTATTGAAGGACCTTTGAAGTAATGCTAGACATTGATATGTTGATAAAGTTAGCCCCAGCCTCAGTTGCAACAGCTTTTGCGAGCATTGTTTTACCAGTGCCAGGTGGTCCAAATAGCAGTATTCCCTTGCAAGGCTGGAAAAGGAGACCCATGTTGAAAAGTAATATATGCACAATTAACGAGTTGACAACACTACTGACTTGCATAAAAGCAAAATAAGGCAATGCGTTGGTTGTAGAAGTCAAAGATCTAAGACATTAACCTTTGTCAGTTGTCCTTTAGAAAATAATTCTGGCCTTTGAAGAGGTAGCATAACCAATTCTTTCAATGTGTCCTTCACGTTTTCTAGAGCTCCAATATCGTTAAAAGTAACCCCAATATCACTTGGTGGAATCACATCCCCAAGAAGTTTCTTCTCAAATTCATTTTCAGTAACCACATCCTGGAAAATAACTCAACCTTGTTTCAACTCAGAGTAAAAACTAATTCTACAGGAATATGGAAAAGAGAAGAAAAAGGAATATACACATACATACAAGTACAAGACAGTGCTCATTAATTATACCTTTAGTGATTTTTTAGTACTCTTGCTTCCATTTTGAATTGCATTTAAAATGGTGAGCCCATACCTAATGCTGCAAAACAAAGATTAAATGTAATCTCACGAAAGAAAAATTTGTAGCAAATGAAATTGCCATTTCAATAACTGAAGAAGTCACAGAAGTAGTATGGAAACCTTTCATTTGATATTGCAAGTTTTGCATCTTTAGACGGTCCTACAGCATCTTCAGCAGAATTCATAAAGTGATGACTTACAGCCCAGCCTATAATTTTCTCAACATCTGCCCACAGAAGTGAAAAAGTGCATTAGTGAAAAAAATGAAATCATGGAGAAGTACAAACACCAACCAAAAGACGCTTCAAGGTAGTACGGACTTTCATTTGTCAGGGCTTGATCCTTCATGTACACTGTTTCAAGGTCGGGGCACTCCAGTCCATTCCGTTTTAGAACCTGAAATCAAGAATAAACTTAAATTCCAAGAACACAAATTACATGATAAATGAAATCCATTTGAAATCTGTGGTGGAGATGGGCATGAGAGTCAAGCGTATGCATGAGTTTTGTTGTCGGATTTCTAGATTTTAATGTCTTAAGTTCACTAGGACGGATCATTATTTGGTAATTTCTAAATATGTTCATTCTTGAGGGTTGAACTTTATTTGGCAACTAAAACGGCACATTCATGAATAAGATGAAAGCCATGTCACAGTCATGTAGTGAACAATTACTTATATCAAACAGTTTTCAAAGCCCTGGTCAGAAAAGTATAATGTAAACCAAGAGTATATCTCATTACCAAAAGAGCCACGTGAAATGTGAACTAAACCCACACTTACTTTTAACAACAAACTATCAACATAAACAAATGGAGGATATCCCAAAATTTCAACCCCTTTTAGGTAAAGCTTCATTTAACTTATAATGGCAATCAAGCCCTTTTAATATCAAATTACCGGCCAAGGAAGGTTTCCGATTACATGTTACTGCCTATAGCAGGGAGGCTCTAGCTACCTAAGCTTATTCCTTCATCACTGACATCTAGTATAATGTTTGCTCCAAGACAACAATCACCAACCCACCCACGCAAATCTATCACCATGGAGGAATACATACAACAAATGGTATGTATTCAAACAATAATTGACATACATTGAATGACCTCATCAGATCGACGGGAATTTTATTGCAAAGGAAAATCCAAAGCGAGAGATTACTCACTGAACGTATGCTCGTCACATTGGACTGTGATTTTAGAGTCTCAACATCACGTTCCAACTGTTGTTTCCAGTCTGAAAGTAAATTTTCATCCTGCCACAAATCCAACAATATTAATTGCCTTCCTCAAAAATTTGCAGGACTGAATCATCCATACCACAATAGATAGACCTCACTGAAAAACAGGATTTACCAGAGGCATCTGAATAGTCACTTTATTGGGGAAAAGACGCGAAAGTTGCTTCATCAATTTAGGGGAGTCTTTCCCTTTATCATGTAGTTTACCAAAGTTATCCTGAAAGGTGCAATGGTTATCACTTAGATACTTCAATAAAGTAGTTCTAATATCACTTTTAAACGCGAACTCATTCAATTTGTCCTCTTGTCAATTAAAAAAAATTGATTGGTTGACACGAATCTTGAACAATAAAGACAATCCATAAATTACAGAAAAATAGATAAGAGTTTAACAAAATCTAACCTAACCCCTATTTCGAATTAATTTGCCAACACAAGTAAATGTAGTTCACAAAGAAACACCAAACCACATGTGAGAGTTTAACATAACGAGAGAATTTTCCATTAAACATTAAACAATCTTGGGAAACCAATACTTCTTATTCTAAAGATTTTTTCACAATACAAAAACACTGAGAACTTGAGTAAAAGTTAAGAAAGGATTATATCAAAACACTATAATTTTATTGCCTCTGTCAAGATGGCCTTTCACACTATATTTTATGCTATTTCATTCATCAATTCTTCCTCTCCTCACTCTATTCCTCATTCAATAATGCCGAAGGCATAATATTTTAAGATGTCAAAAATTTCTGCTCTTATGATTCTAAACAACCATACCTCTTACCTAACCATAAACATTAAATAACTAAAAATGAATAGTTAACTCAAATTATACTATAATTCCAAACAAACACAACTCCAGTCGTAACTGTTCAAAAGGGAAAAATGTCCCCACCAGAAATTAAGTTTCTGGTGGAATGAGTACAGCTTTGAGTAAAGAAACTAGGGAGCAGTTGTGTAATGACTTGCCAGTTCAAAAACCATGAGTCCATTACTTCATAGGGGGAACAACCTAACAGAATCTCTATGCACATTAGAAGTGAAAAAGGAAACAGGAAAGGATAAAAGAGGGAATTGACAGTAAACCTCTATGTACATACCGGAGCTAGATCAAATAATGTTGAACTGAGTCCTAGTTTTGTAAATAGAAAATTGCCAGGATGGGACTGCAAAACAGAACAAAATTACCATGCATTCTGAAAGAGATGCAATATATTAAACCAGACTCCGGCTAACATCAGGTTCTTACTTTCTCCTTCAGGTTGTCAATCTGTGTATGGGAAGCAATGACAACAACATTATCAGGTAAACTTTCCAGCTTTGTCTTGAAGGACGCATCTGAACTCCCAGCCACAGATTTCTCCAAGTCTTTCAGAAAAACAATCAATGGGCTATTCTTATTCTCAGTTGAGACAACCTGCAAATCAGGCCGATGACATAATGCATGAATATAAGCAAATGCAATTCAGAAAGATTCATTTAGAATATCTTCTTGCCAGCACTTACCTCAAAGAGTTCCTCTATCGCAAGCTTGTCCTCAGAGCTAGAACTATCTAGGCGCAATGAATCAGCTGAAAATATCATTATATATATATATTCCAATCAATTAAGTACAGAGATTTGAGATAAAAGACATTACTTCAGAAAAAAAAATATATTAATGAAGGATGTTCAAGAAAATACCAGCACAAAAGAATCCATGATCTTCCTCACAGCAGCCCCCAAGATCATTACCTTCTGGTATTGTTCTATCAAATCTCACCCCTATTTTGGAGGAGTCATTTTCTTCAAATGGAAGTATAACTTCGCCTTTGTAACCACATGATGGACCCCTGCAGAGATACCAGGACAATTACGTTCAGCATCATCATCTATAACCATCATCTTTTCTGATCCCATATAAGCAGAGGCATCAATTATGGGACAATCTGTAGATTAAGAGTTGGAAGACATGATATTGCTAAGATTTGGAAGACATAATATTGCTCATCTTGTCAAGTTTTCAGGCAAATATCCTATTTGCCGCCATGGACTTAACTAACCCCTTCCCTGATCCAAAACATGTTCAATATACAGTACAAGAATGATAACTCCGTGTAGAAGAGACACTTTTCCACCTTCCCGGTGAAGCTGTAATCCTGCAAAGCACTTCCTATTGAAAATCCCCATCAATAATGACAGAGCAACCAACTATAAGAAGACAATTGGCTAGAAGACTTCAGCAACCGCTCATGTTCCAATCTCCAATCAGGTTTAAGGGGAAGAATAGAATTCATAAATAGTTTTCCAAGAATCATTGAAAAGAATCCAAGGGACATCTTGATTCTAGTGCTGCCATATCTCATCGGGACAGGAGCTTATAATCAGTAAGAGAGAACACTCATTCTGAGCAGACCATAAAACAAATTTGAGTGAAGGTTTCTCACCAGAAATCAAGAGTCATTCCAAAACCTGCCTCTATGACTTTACCAACTTCAACCCCAATTAAAGGTCAAAGAAGTTCCAAAATTCATGTCCCTTCCAATCCCCAGTAAGGCAAGTACCATTCCCTTTAAATCAATAAAAAAAAAACCCACCATCACTTGAGCATTAAGACATTGAGCACTCTAATTCTTTCTACTTGTAATCTTATCTATGAAGTCACGTACTCAAAAAAAGCCCTTGTTATGTAATTAAATTATCTAATACAGAAAACACCATTATTGACTGACCTGCACCAACTTCTAACCCACTAAATGGTGCTTACACTCGTATCCAAAAGCCCACACAACAAATCCCTTCAAATCCTTCCTTTCCGAAAAGCTGTCCCTATAGGCAAATACTACATCTTCCAATAAAAACTCCCCTTTTCTCTAATTGTTAAAAGGATCCTAATCACCCTAAAATTTATAGGAAGGCCTAAAGAAAGACGTAAACAAGTTGCACAACCACCCACACCACAACCCTTCACACAAACAATCATTGCAACATTAAGGATCATGATGTTAACTCGAAGCAATGATTCATTACAAACTTTGGAATCTCCAATGACAAATTTGATTAGCCAAATCAAACCCCTAACTCCAAATCTCAAATGACAAATTTGATAAGCCAGTTCAAACCCCAAACTCCACCCTAGATCATAACTAGGATATATAGAAAGGAGGCCAAAGAATCTTCACAGCTAAGATCACCAGAACTCTCAAAAGATCTAAGGAAACACCATTCACTATGACTTAAGAAGTATAGATTCTGACATGAGACACAAGTGGAACACGATACGCACATATGGGATTTGGGTTGTTGGTGTCCAAAGGCGAAATATTTCCCTTTATCAGACACTGCATTGACTGGACACCCCCCCCCCTCCCCACACACACACACACATTCATGCAGGCATGAAATAACATTGTTAAGAGAATCAATCCAATGAAGAAGAGCTGAAATTAGAACAACTTATCCATTCCTCTTATTTAAAAAATAATAATAATAATAATAAAGATCAAGAAAAGAATATCTGAACTTGAAGAACTGGCTGATGGTCTCACATGTGACTTGCATTATCTTTCAAGAGATAAGCCATCTAGGAACGAAGATTTTGCAATTCCTAAGCGGAACTTAGACATTCAACAAGAGCAGAAAGGATTACCATAGAACACTTAAGTTTTCTCTTAATCCATTCTAATATTCCTACATATTTATGCCATGCGACACAGGTCTGATTTCAAGTTTCAACCAGAAGTCCCCACTGCCCTTAGAATCTGGAAATTTTCATAGTTTTGAGAAAAAGGTAGGAAACTTCAACCCATTATTATCTAAGTGAAAGTTCTCATATAAATATACACTGCCTTCCAAGACCATGTCAGACGTGATGCCTTAACAGGTCAAACGTCACAGGCTTGTGGGCGAATCTGAAGCTTAAGCATCTCATGTTAACAAGGAAACAATGCTAACCGAGAAGTTCTTGCTAAAAATAGGCTAACGAATCTTTATAATTATAATTTTTTTAATATTTGCTAACCATCAGCAGTTTTTATTGGTGTGACTGCACAAATACTTTTCAGGAAGTGATCTGAAAGTGCAAGTTGTAAATGCAAATGTAGCTCCACATAAATTTTATTGAACATATATCATTTCTCATCTAGCTTTCTTATGCTATCTTAAAGTTTGCAGAAAAGGTACCTTAAAGGAGAATATGTTAGAGCAGTTCTAAGAGCTGAAGAACCAACAAATTTCACTCTGTCACCTGCCACAATCAAGGTTATCAATACACCAACAGTGAAGAAACTCAGTGAAGAAACTACTAATAGATGCGACACAATAACAGCTCAGGAAACGAAAAGAAAAAAAAAGGAAATTCTGATCTTACTTGAAAGCAATAAATGACAGAGAGTGCTTTTAGCATTTTCTTTTCTTCCTCTACTCTTTTTTTTTTTTTTTTTTTTATTGAAAGAACAAATTTGCCCCCAAAAAAAAAAAAAAATT
>MKEJ01093830.1:0-10286 GCA_001753735.1 Embelia ribes
AAATTTTTAAATTTTATTTGAAAATTTTACTTTTATGGCTCAAAGTTTAATCATTTGTCTTACATTTTTATAAAAAGTGTCTAGGCATTCTTATTCCTTCAAAATAGTAGTTTAATTAAGGAATAAATAGCATTCGAAAGGGTAAAATGGGTAAATATCAGATACATATGTTTGTTCTTTGGGTATTTATTATTATTGCATTTCACTAGCTTGGCTTTGAAGATGAAACTAAGTCACGGATTTGAACAATGATAACAAAAACGAGGGTGGGAGTGGATGCATTAGAATATCATATTTATAGTTTAAAAAATGATAAAATTAAAAGTAGAAGTGGGGATTGAGAACGAAAATATCACTTATACAAAAAGAATTTTGTGAAAAGTTAAATTAAAATTTCATGGTGCTATGATCCACTATTACTGCCTATTAAAATTTCATGGTGTATTTGTTATCACATAGGAAGGACAATAGGTTTGTCGGTGTACACTTAATAAAAAAATTGAAATGATATATTATACTAATTGGGTGAGCAGGAATAATTACGAGGGAGGAAGCAACAGAGCATCGTAATTTAAAAATGTATTCTTATAAAACATAGACAAAGACTATGAATTTACAGCGAAGCGTTATGATCCACTCAAATAATAAAACATCAATCTCCTATTTTATTTATGAGTGTAAATTTTTTTCATGCAGTTGTAATCGAAAAAAATAAAATCTGACAATTAGCTCCATTAAAAATTTAACGGTACTAGAAAAAGATATTTTCATCAAGTTTGCTCTTTCAATCCAATTATGACTCCAGTAGCCAATTTTACCTAAAAATTATTAGAAAATGTACGATTTTCATGTGATTTTATTAGAATGAAACTCATGAAAATTACTAAATTTGAAATATTTTTTTGGAGCATACATAATATTTTTTATCCGCTCTTGGGTGAATTGTAAAGTTCGTAATGAAAGTTTCGAAACAGTATGTTACATCGTCAAAACCATAAAACAGTGTGATTGACTTCAAAGTAAGGTGTTCAAATGGAATTAAAGTGGTATGTCTAAATCTTATCCGAATTATCCCACATTGACTAGATAAATATTTCTTATATTGTATATATACAATAACATGCGTTATTAGAGTTGTAATCTAGTGCGACATATGCAAATATAGGTGGAAGTAATACATGCGCGCACGTCGTCTGTCTAGGGAGGGGCTGGGCTTGGGGCCTTGTAGCTGGTTGCGCATAGTGCGTTAGACGCGTCATTGTCCTTATCCAGGAAACAAGTAAGTGGCAGGCAAGTTACGTTTAAGGGGACACGAAATTATGTGGTCTCGTTTGAAATTTGTGGTAAATTCAATTGCAATGTTGTAATTTATTTTTTTCCATTACAGTTAATTGTAATTTAAATATTTGTTGATGAAATAAAATTTATGTTATTTCTAATTTATTATTATTGTTAATGTATTCAGAAATTATTATTTCATTATACCAGCAACAACATTAATTTCTTTCTTTCTTTTTGTATAAAGTACAAGAAAAGCAACATTTTCTTTTTGTCTTCCGTTCCATTTCATTAAATTCAATTGAAATATTGTAATTTATTTATTTTTCCATTACAGTTATTTGTAATTTAAATATCTGTTAATGAAATAAAATTTATGTAATTTCTAGTTTATTATTATTGCTAATATATTCATAAATTATTATTTCATTACGCCAGTAAGAACATTAATTTATTTATTTCTTTTTGTATAAAGTACATGAAAAGCAACATTTTCTTTTTATCAACTGTTGTATTTCATTATTTTAAATTGAGTTGAATAAAATTCTACCATCATAACCAGTAGCACTATTTAACATCGTTATGATTACTACTACCATTGATTGATATTTTTCTTACAACAATAAATATAGGTAGTTTTCAAATGACTACCAGTACCATCAATATGGTTAACATCGGACGTATGGTTACCACCGGTAGTATAATTAGTAGACAAATTATATAATTCAATAATATTATTTAATTTTTATTTTTCTAAATATATTATATTTTCATATAATCATGTCACAACTTTAAGGATAGTATTTTTAGTACACCAAATATATTAGTGAAATAAAAAAAGTATACAATTTTTTCTTTATTTACCTATCTTTTATTGTTGTTTTGATTATATAATAATGAAATCATTTTACTTGCCTTATACTTTAGTATTTTTATTAGTTTTCTATGCAATAATTAAAAAAATAATATCTATTGTCATTCAAATATTTTTTATGGTATATTTGGATCCTTCAACTCTATTTTTTTTTTTACTAATTTTTGTTATATATGAAATTTCTCAAAATATGGTAAGACGTTAATACTGCAACACGATTTAGTTAATACCATCGGCAGTATTACTATTACCTATTTGGTTAGTATTTGATAGCCAATCTCAAAATGACATATTATATATTACGGTAAGTAATAGTATTAATTTTCTATCATTATCACTAGTACTCCGTCCTACTTTTAGCAAATTCATAAGTCAATATTTATCGTCAATTATTAGAAATAATCTCTTTTTTGTTTAGAAGACAAAGATGGGAAGACCAAATGCATTGAATTTTTTATATTCCCTGCACAATTGTAAGATATCGTTGAGTGGAAGTCTGATTCTTAGCTACTTATGCTCAATAATTTTTAATTGACGTTACTTTTTGCTATATATATATATATATATATATGCGCGCGTATTTAGATCGCTTTTAGGTGAAACATATTCGAGAAAAAATTAAATATCCGCAAATTTGTACATTTATGGTGCATTTGCTGCAAGAATTTCTTGAAGGAAAATATGACGGAAAAGAAAATGTTATACTTGAATCCATCATTTTTTGTGATGAAATTTTCATTTCCGTCACATTTCCTCACGAGAAATCCTTACACCAAACGGAACCTTAGTGGATTGATAAAGTTATAGGACCAAAATAGTAATAAAGTAATATCACAACTAGAACACACATATTAATAAATTGATACTTATCTTCAAATTGGAGTATGTAGATCCGTAACACTCAACTTGCTAGTAAATAACTGAAACAAATCACGACCAAGTGGTTTGGTAAATAAATCGGCAATCTGCAACTAAGTTGGAGTATACAACAGAGTAAACAAATCAGCACGAAATCTGCTTTACATATTGCGAGGAATCTAGTTTTTCATGGGTGCACTAAGTATAATGAGATCGATTATCGCAAAATAATGGTATAAGTCTTGTGGCATAAACCCCTAAATCGCATAAAAGAGTTGTAAGCTAAATAATTTCACATGTAGTAATAGCCATAGCGCGATACTTAGCCTTGACAACGCCTTGTTTCTTGAAGTGCCAAGACGAGGGCTAGAACCCAAAGTAATAAAGAAGCCCATAGTAGATCAACCAGTCATACGACAACTTGCCCAGTCAGAATCTGTATAAGTCGTATATTATACTGCGAAGAGAAGAATAATCTATGTCTAGAAGTGCCCTTTAAATAATGAATAACATTATACACAACCTGTAAATGTATATTACTGGGAGTACATATAAATTGGCTTAAATGATTGACCGCCAAAGTAATATTGTGTCAAGTAATAGTAAGATAATAAGCTTGCCAATAAGTCATCGATATACCTATAGGTCCAACAGACGAGTCCCATTAGTAGGACGAAGTCAGAGGTTTTGCTCAATTGGAAAAGTTGTTGGTGTCGTATCCAACGACCCAAATCATTAAGAATGTCCAAGACACATTTTCTTTGAGAATAGAATATGCCACTATCAGATCGTGCCACCTTTAAGCCCAAAAATATTTCAAAGTACCCAAGTCCTTGATGCGTAAGTGATTGGCGAAAAACTGTTTCGTAGACGCAATACTACGAGGATCATTACCAATAAAAATGATATCATCTACATAAACCAAAATATTAGTAATTGAATTACCCATAACACGTGTAAATAATGAGTGATTGGAAGGTGATTGTCAAAATCCAGTAGAAATAAGAACCAAGGACAATTTGGAGTACCAATTGTGTGACACTTGCTTAAATCCATTGATGGACTTATTGAGGTGGCACACACAGTCTCCCCCTTATCTAAAATAACCTGGTGTCAAAGACATATATAAGTCCTCATCCAAATCACCATATAGAAAAGCATTATGAGCATCGAGCTGGTACGGCTCCCAACGACAAGCGACAACAATCGAAAGTAAATATTGAATTGAAAACAATTTGGCCACAAGTACAAAAATATCATGAAAGTCCAGTCCCTCAATTCGAGTGAACCCCTTAGCTAATAACCTTGCCATGTAATGTTCATTTTGAGCTTAGTCTTAGATACCTATTTACAACCATTGGAATGCTTACCCAGAGGCAAATTAACCAAAACCCAAGTTCGGTTTTTTTTTTTTTTTTTTTGTGCTCAAAATTCAGACTTATGGCATCGCACTACTATGAATGTTGCACGGCTGAAGAATAAGTAGTATGATCTAAAATATAATTGATAGAAATAAGAAGATATTATTAGAATCAGAAAAGCGAGAATAAGAAAGATAAGTAGAAATGTAATATATTGTACTAGTAGGGGCAGACTGGCTGGCAGTGGCGACATCGAGGCTAGAATGAAGGGTAGGATAACCAAATTTTAATAGGTGAGAAAGGCACTTAATGGTTCAACGAGGGCGGGTGTTGCAATTTGGCAGGAACGCGCTAAAGGCTGGGGTCAAAGGAGGTGTCGCCGCATTAGGGGGGCATGGCAGAAGCGTCTGCTATCATTGACGACTTGGTTGATGCTACCGGCAGCTCAGCAAAGGCGACTGACAATGGCTGGGGTGGTGGGGCCTCGACGGATGTGGATGAAGAGAAGTCGGTAGGGAGCCTGCTACCGAGGGCAGTGGAGGCCTGGCAGTCACAGAAGGTTCGGTGAAAGGATCAGAAAAATAGTAGTTAGGATTAGAAGTGGGCAATAAACGAGGTTGAGGGGTAAGTAGGGTGTAGTTGGATGCTTGCGATAAGAAAAAAACCAACTCGTGAAAAGTAACATCCCTATAAATTAATTTTTCTTTATTTTCTAAGTTATAAACACAATAGGCTTTATAGGTAGTTGGATACCCAAGAAAGATGCATTTAGTAGCATGGAGTTGGAATTTGTCCTTACCAGCCTTTAGTGTTTGGGTGTAGTAAAATGTACCCAAACACACGAAGGTGGTTGTAGGATCGCTCAACATTAAAAAAACATTTATAAGAAGTATCACCACATAAAGTAGTAGAGGGCATTCTATTTATAAGATGTATTACGGTTTTAATGTATTCGCCCAAAAAATATGGTGGTAAATTGGCATGGAAATGTGAACACTGAGTAACATTAAGAATGTGTTGATGCTTACGTTCTGCAACGTTATTTTGTTGCACTGTACCACTATAAGTAAACTCATGTATGACACCTTGTTCAAAGAAAAAAACTTGGATGTTAGATTAAGTAAATTCAGATCCATTATCAGTTCTAATATAATGAATAATGGTATTACATTGAGTTCGTGCCATTAAAAAAAACCTTTTTAAATAAGTAATAGCTTCAGACTTGTAACACATTAAATACACCCAAGCAAGTCTAGAAAATGCATAAATAATCGGTAAAAAATGATGAGAACCATTAAAAGATGCAAAAGTATATACAACCTAAATGTCAATAAAAACTCCATAAAAAATAACGGTACTGGAAATAGGTAAATGCTGAAAACCTAGCCTAGTATGTTTGCCATTCTTGCAAGAATCACATAAATAGCCTTTATTAACAGATAAAAAAATAAATTTGGGAATGCAAAAACGGGTTTGATGATCTAGCCTCTATTGCCAAAGCTCAAAAACAAGGAGAGGTTGCAAGGCTGCGACTTTGGAGGTTGGCTTGAAGTAATAAAAGTTGTTCCGGCGCTCATCCAATCTAATCTACATCTGTGTGGTGGTATCCTGAAAAATAAAGGAAGAAGAAGAGAAAATGGCACTGAGATTATGATGTTTAGCAAGCTATGTAATAGAAAGCAAGTTTATATTTAAAATCTGATAGTATCCTGAAAAATACTCCGATACACCTTTATCAATAATTTCAGAATTAATGAAAGAAGACTAAAGAGAGGTTATACCAGCAAAGTTTTCAGTAGGAATAAAATCAGATGAGGTGTTGTACATCATATGAGTATGAGCATGCAAAGAAGAATCAATGTTGCACGTCTAGCATAATGACGCACCACATTGTCCAAAGTAAGCATTCTATCTGTCCACCACTCAAGATACCATTAAATAATTAAATATCCACACTTGCCATGTCCTAGCGTGTCACAAAACTCACAAGTAATATTAGGTATCGCATTATGAGTTAGAAAAATACGATTACCATAGGCGCGGAGCCCTTTTGGTAAAATTGTCAATATAACTTAGTGAACTCAGATCTTTTTCTGTAACTATATGGTTAGCGGAGTTGTTTATGTTTGGTTTCCGAAAGACAATTGGTTCAAAAAATCCTTCTTTGAATTCCTAACATTGGTTAGGCTGGGGCAACTGCGGCTTGCGTTGGCTTGGTTGTCCTTATATTTTTTATTTTTTATTTTTGCTTATGCACCTTAACTTTGCTCGTTCACATGCCTTTGATGTGCGCTTAATTGCTTGTTTTGTTGAGGGTTGTTTATGGAGTTTTTAGAATTTAAAGTAAACCCTTTGCATTTTTCAGCTTGTTAGAATAATATCCTTGGGCTTGATTCGACTCCAGCCGATTTTGGGAAGCACGAATTCATGCAGTTTGTACTCATGTTCACTGAAATATCTGGCATTTCAGAATGCGAAATAGATAGTTTGACACCAAACACATGGGAATCATAATGTATTCTCACCCAAGAAACGAAGGGCTTTGCCTCATGGCACAAAATTTGTGCAAGATGTGTACCACAATATGCACGAAGTCTCCCAAGTCCTTATCATTGTATGGAATACCCAATTAATTAAGTACGATTTCGTTGCTCGTGTCATAATCTGTGATTATGTTTTCTGGGGAATATTGGTATGCACTTGGTTCTTTGCTTCTTTATTCTTGACAAATAGATATCGTAAGTTGCAGATGACGAAGGGAGAGTGAAGCTAGCGAATGAGATATCTAGAGATTGCGAGTTCTGGTATTGCTGATTTATTCATTTCGGTTTCACCAAGTAACTTTAGTTTTAGTTGTCTTATTGCCCTATTGATGCCATTGTTAAAGGAAAAAATATTTTTTAAAGTCAAAGAAGGGGAAAAAATTATAGAGCCAATGACTTGAAAAAGTGCCGTTTGTCACATTCACAACTTTGGATTCCTATCATCTGAATAATAGTCAATGGTAATAAGTGATATGCAAGACATATACTATGATGCACAAGTGATAAAATGTTTGAATGCACAACCTCTTCTGAATCTTAATTAATAATCCAAAAATTGATTAAGATTCAGAAGAGGTAATGTCAGCAAAGTTTGCAGTAGAAATAAAATTAGATGAGGTGCTATCCATAATGTGAGTATGAGCCTCGTGATGTTGCACGTCCAACACGATGACATGCCACATCGTTCAAAGTAAACATGCAACCTGTCTACCACTCGAAATACCCATAAATGATAAAACATCCATACTTGCCATGTCTTGACGTGTCATAAAGCGCACAAGTGATAATAGGCAGCATTATGAGTCGAAAAAATATGTTTACCATCGATGCAGAGCTGTTGTGGTAGAAAACCGGGGAGGCAAGGTGGTTGTTTGGGCGAGCGAGCTGTCGTGGAAAAATACGATGTATTGACAATTTTACCCCTCTCATATTAGCTTCATAAAGGAAAAACTATCGAGAGAAGGGGTAAAATTGTTAAATGTGAGATTGCATATATTTTGTTTTTTGGGTATTTATATATTATCGCATCGCACTAGCTGGCTTTGAATATGGATCACTATACTGCCTATTAAAATTTTATGAAATGTGTGTTATTATTATATTGGACCAGGGTATTGTCGGTGTATAATTTACAAAAATAAAATATTAAATTACATTACTTGGCGGAGCGGGAAGAAATATAATAGCGAGAGCAGCATAATGTTATAATTTCAAAATGTAGAGAGTATGGCTGGCATAGATCCATGAGTTTTCTAAGAAGGGTTAGGTCTCTCGAAAAAATCAATCTCATAATTTGAAAAAAAAAAGGAAAAAACAAATCTTATTAAATTTTCTATCAAGATTTTTCAACGCAGGTATAAACTAGACATAAATTGATGCAGGTCAACTTGGTAGCTAACTCACCTCTTCCCTAATGGAGCATAACCTTCGGCTTACACTGAATCGGGTGATCCTCTTGATGATCTCAGTCCATATCGTCGACTCATTGGACGACTCATCTACCTTACTATATCACACCCAGATATTACCATTGTAATAAATCTTTTAAGTCAATTCATGCAAAATCCACATACGCACCATTATGATGTAGTTGTGCACCTCCTTCGCTATCTTAAGGGTACCATTTCACATGATTTATTCTTCCCATCTACTAATAATTTTCAGGTCCTTGCTTATTCCGATTGGGATTCGGCTAGCTATTCTACTGCTAGGCGATCTACTTCAGGCTACTTCATTGTGATCGGAGTTAGTCCTATATATATCCTGGCGAACAAAGAAACCACGTCGTTTCTCGCCCATCCTTCAAGGCCGAATACCGAGCGATGGCCTCTACCACATGTGAACTGACATGGCTTTACGATCTCCTTCGTGACTTGTTGGTATCTATGAGTTTTTACATGGACTTACATTGTGACAATCAACCAGCATTGCATATTGCTCACAACCCCACATTTCATGAACTTTCCATACATATCGAAATCGATTGCTATCGTGTCCGCGAAAAGGTTAAATTTGGGTCACTTCAACTACATGTTACAACAAGCGAAGATATATTCACCAAACCACTTGGAATTGCAGAATTCAATACTTTGAAGTGTAAGTTCGACATTACATGCCTCCATTCTCCCACTTGAGTAGGTATTAGAGATTCTATCAAGATTAGTCAATAACATATCGTAATTTAAGTAGGGAAAAATCTTCTTATTGCTTGTTTTATGTCAATCACCTTAATTATAGGGACATGACATATTTTCCTTACCGTACTGCATGGGCTAGGTAATGAGACCCACCAATGTAAAAAGATATATATGAATATATATATATATATATATATAATAAATAAATAAATAAATCCAGACTCCTACTTGGAGTTTTCAAACCTGATAATTAGCTGCTTTAAAAATTTATCAATATTCTAATTTTGGGTCTGTTCCGGAGTAGAATGACAGGGGGTGAAGACAAGAACTATTTTCATCAGAAAGCGAGCGTTTGCACTTTCAGTCCAATTTTGACTTCAATAGCCAATTTTACATAATAACTTATTTCTTCCGATATAAAGTCCATAAAAAGCAGCATTTCCTTCATATCTTTAGCTGCATTTAATCATTTTAGCAAATTGATAATTCATTATTTCACGCCAATTATTAAATTATCTATTTTTTGTTTGAAAGACAAATATGGGAAGACCAAATGCATTGAATTTCTTAATATTCCTTGTACAATCATAAGATATGGTTGAGTGGAAGTCTGATTCTTATCTACTTATCCTCAATAATTATTATTTACACTCGCACATAAAATTTATCTTATTTTCGTACTGCTAATATGGTAAGAGAAATTTTAACTTTAATGGTCAATGTAATACATATAAAATCAATTGCAATTCAAAAGTTTTATCACCGTATAAAAGAATCTGGCTAATTTTGTAGATAGAAGCAGCATTACTTTAATTTTTAATTTACTCTAATTTCGTCTTTGCGCTATATATATATATATATATATATATGTGTGTGTGTGGTTAGATAGCTTTTAGGTGAAAAGTATTCAAGAAAAGAATAAATATCGACTAAAAACAAAATTTCATATATTTCGAGGATTGATTAAATTAGAAATCTAACCAAATTATTTATATTTTGAAAAATATAGAATCTGACTATTATCTCTAGTACTCCACATGCTACCTATTCGTAAGGGTTTGTTTGGTTGCAATCATAGTTGCAAAATAAGAAGTGGAAGTTGAAAACAAAACAGAAGCGAGAAATACGATATAGGAAAAATAGGAAAACAAGGATATGGTTATAAAAATTTTCTGATATAATTATAAAACATGTGGGAAATATAAAAAAAACTTATGTGATTCTTTAATCTAGT